>MINK01189767.1:4839-21942 GCA_001735545.1 Phormia regina | reverse complement strand
GGTAACACTTTCTTACTTAAAAGGTAATAATAATTAGTATTAAGGCAGCTTTTTTATCATAATAATACTGATATTAGAGAATTGTAGGAAATGCCATTATCTCATCCGATGCAATTTTTTCTTATTTTCTGTTATCATCACTATTGAAACTATTTTCTGGGCAAAATTTCTAGCGGAATAAATTTTTTTTATATTACCGTTTTTTTATACAGAAACATGTTTTCTTTTGAATTTTCAGTAATCTGAAAAATGTATCTAACTTAATAAGCGTCAGAATATAATTTCTAACTAAACATAAAAGCATTAATACGTTAACAATAATTACATTTTTAATTTCTTTTCACTGCAAAAAGAGAAAAATTATAAAACGCACACAAATAACAATTCCCCTAAGCGTATGATTATTGTTAAATATTAATTATAAATAAATTATACAACCTGAATGACTCTTTTTTTATGTATCATGTCATTCACTATAATAAAATATTTTTGTTTTTATAATTTCTATTCTCTATTCTCTATAATTTATACAATGTTAAGTAAAAAATAATTATCATTTCTTTCTAATTAATACTTTTTTTATAATGTTTGTGTATTTATTACAATCACTGTGATAATTTATATATATTTTGTTCTCTATATTAATTAAAATGACACACCCCTTTTTTCAAAATAATAACATTTTTTATTCTATGAATAAAATTTCCACATAAATCATTATAAATGATAAATTACAACTATATTTAACTTTTAGTTTTCAAGCACCTTTGTAATGACTTGTCTTTGTTGTATACAATATAAAAATTTAATAATGAAAGACATTGTTTCAGCACTTCAGCACAAAGGAAATATTTTAATAATTGTGGGAAAATAAGATTTTAATAATGTTTAGTATATGAGAAAAAATAGATCGCAGAAGGAAATAGATCTTAATAAAAAGAAATGTGTTGTAATTTCTAGTATCACTGCCCGGAAACATGACTAAGCAATGAAGTAATTATTTCTGCTCTTTACAATATCACCAAAATTTAATTTGAATGACTTAATACTTATTAAGTTGGCTTTCCAAGTTTTTGTGAGAAATATTACAGTTTTTTTAATGAAGAAATATATATTGTTTGTAATCATATTGTTTCACTGAATATAATAATTATGTTCACCCTTGACAATATTTGTGATGATATAGATGAATTTTATTTAATTAAACCCTTTTAAATCTATTTATAAACATTTACCATTATATTCATAATCTCAACATAAAAATGAAGCTGATTTCACTTAATATAGTTATTTAGCAACTTAATAAACATATTATTTTTATTTTTTATTAAAAACTATATATATTTTTTTCTTTGAAACAGTGTATAAAAAATACATACACACTACTTGTTCATAATAAGCAAACAAAACTCTATATAAAATATCTTTAATACTCTTTAAAAATATAAATAAATATAATATTTTTTTATACACTCTTCTCCACTTGTAGTTGCATAAGAATACGTGAGTGAGTATATAAATATGTCTATGAATAAATAGATTTTTATAACTCTCACTAGTACCTACATATAAAAAAATTATTTTCTTTTTTATAAACTGAAACACATACAAACAGACATGAGAAAAAAACAATTGAATTCTTAGCACTGTATGTGTATATAAATACTTACACATACTATAATATAGTTATAAGTATGTATATTTTTGCTCAATTGCGTAGCTTTGTGTATTTTTATTTCTATGTATGTATGAATACATATGAAGTTGTAATATTTACATAAATACTTGCATACATATCTGCATTCATGGTACAAAAGGTAACATTCAAGGTTTTATAATAGAAAACGAGTTATATATATATAGGTACATACACACTACAAGTCCACAGAATAGATTCAAGATTTTTGATGTATTTTTAGTGATCAGTTTTTAAAGATTCTTATAAAAAAACTGTTTAGAATTCTTAATGAAATTATTTTAAAAATCAATTCTTTTTGGAAGAAAAAATCAATAAAAATCATACTTAGAAGTAAACATGACAAAAATATAATTATTTTAATTATATTTAAAATGATCAACTTTTTAATATTACGGTAATCTTGAACCTATTTTGCTGTCCAACAGTATATATGCAACCAACTTGCTTGCTAAAGTACTTTGGCCAAGTAGCAAGAAGTGTAGCAGCTGCATCTATTGTTTGGTGTATGTGTATTAATAAACTACAGCATACAGTAGATATATTTATATGCTTGTATGTATGCATTTTTTTTACTTTCTTTTGTAGTAAATACTTTAAATAAAAGCTTTTTATTATTATTAAGTCATAAAAACAAAGAACCTAACAATATAAGTATTTACAATATAACTAGAAATACTTAATACAAAATGTATATATTTTTAGAAAAACAGCGTAACTTAACTAAATTATAAAAAAAATTAACATTTGTATCATAAATGTTCATATACAGAAATATCATGAATTAGTAGATGTTTTCGGACTTCCTTTTCTATGTAGGGTAGACTGGGGAGCATTAAAATAATAATCTTCAAAACTGTTTATGATATCTATAAACTTTCTTTCTTACTATCTTCATGCTAAATTAATTTCCATTATAAATTTGTGAAGTGACCAAAAACGTCGAACTATTTCATTTCGTTAGGGAATTTTTATATGTACCATCTAAAAGATTTTGTCAGTCCATGTGTAAGATATACTAAAAAACACTTGAAACCCCTGGTTAGTTTCTTAGCTGATCTCGCTACGTCCTTACGACTGTCTGTCTGCTGAAAGCAACGAAAGTCAGACTACTTATGTAGAACAACTTTACATAGCAAAAGGACTGCTGTATTCAAAATTTCGAAACTAAAGCTTAGAATTTTTTTTTTTTTGTAATTTTAAATTGGATCTAATTTCATTTATTCTGGGACTTATTTTATTAGGAGTAATTTCATCAAATTTGGTACTTATTGCTTTTATTATAACTAAACTCCCAAATGTAAGGAATTATTTTAGGTAATGAGATCCCAATACTGATAGATGCAGAATTAATTTTTGGTTACACAAGATGTTATGCAACAAACAATATTATTAGGTGAAATAATACTACGGTACAATTCGACGTATCGAATATGACATAAAGGTAATTCGCTATGCCGAAATCGATGATCGAAGTCACAGTGTCGAATCTAACAACCGAGTTCGTAGTACCAAAACTATCGGGTCTAACGACTGAAGTTGTAGTGCCGCTTTATTTTAAACAAGCAATTAAAATATCGATTACCAGAGAAATGTTAAAATATGAAGTATCTTGGAATAAACAAATTATATAAAAATATCAGCTATATTGGGTTCTTGACAAATTGAATCGTACCTATACCATAGAAAACAACTAGAATTTCAACTCTTTTCATTCGCTCAGAAACAAAAAATTATTTGCTTTGTTCTGTGGAAAATTTTACTAACACATACAAAGAGGTTTTTTATGAGCAAGTTGGAGTTCTATTTGTTTTCTATGGCCTATACTATATAAACTTAGACTACCTGTGGGAATAATTATATAAACTTATTGAGAATTAATAAATCTCAACTATAAGGATGTTCACAAATAATGTAGAATAAAACGGTATTCACAGATGATATTTATAATGTAATATAAAATTATAATAAAAAACTAACACTATAAATTTAAAAATTTGTAATAACATTTTATGGTATAAATTTACTAAATGCAATAAGACTTCGTTACAAGTTTTTTAATTTTTGATTAGGGATTTTTTTTTTTTTTAATTTTTTTGCCCTTAAATTTCAGTACAGCTTTTAATATTTTTTTTAATTTGTAGCCACCAAAAATGTGTGCTTTATTTTATTTTTACTATAATAACATCAGTTAACGATTGCAACTGTTTATGGTCCTTCAAACCAAATAATTACCAATAATACTAGTAAACTCCATAAAATGATTTCATTCACACGGGTAATTTTACTTACCTTAATATGGTCCTTGGTCTATGTTCTTGAATCATGGAACCGACTTATTATCATTCAGAAAAATACACACTATGAACACCGATTCTGAATAATTTTGGTGTCATCCTTAACACATGAACCACATCTTTATTGAATTGTATTAATTATTTTTAGTTATAAAACTTCTTTATAATTCTTTATAACGTACTTTTAAATGATTTTGTACACGCATAGAAAAAAAACATGGTTACAGCATGATCACCACAACTATTCAATGTTTATATAGATTACTTACAATCAAAATTTGGTTAACTGAATTGTACAAACAATGTGAAATATAAATATGAAAACATAAAATGTGATAATATATATGATAAAATTAGTTAATATATAAAATGGAATATGATAATATTAGTTTATATATATGATAACATAATATCATTAAACATGGTGGAATGAAGTAAGGTTATAAAATTTACTAATAAATTAGTACATGGAATCATAAAAATGATTACGTACAAATATACATGTTGTAACTTGGAATCATATATTACAATCATAGTATGTTGCTCTTAGTTTATGGTCACCTGAACAATATTTTTCCACTACATGTACTTATAATTCCACATATTAATTTATAAACTGCAAAAAAAATAGAAATTATGTAGATATATTAACGACTTGAGTTATTTTATTAAAAAAACATTTTAAAATTGAAAAAACTTTGTTTTTCTCTTCTGCAAAAAATACTTCAATTTTACCCTCCCTATGTGTGCAAAGAAAATCAATTGAAAGCTCTTTATTTTCTCCTCTTTAATTGTTTTTATCTAAGTACTTTAGTTGTAAGTTTAAATGCATTTTCAAACAATAATTTCACTTAAAGGTGATTTTAAAATAATTTCTATTTTTTTCTCTCTTTCAATAGTCTACAGGTTCAAACTACAAGGTTTAATATTTTCCATTTTTATTACTTTTTCCATTATTGAAATGATTTTAATGTTTTTACTCCTTTTTTCATAGACACTTTTGTATGATTTCTATTTTTTTTTTATATTTTGTACAAGAGTTCATAAAGGTAGCAATGGATTGTATTGTGGCATTAAAAAGAAATGTATTTTTAATTGCAAATTCTTAGGAGTATGAGTGTGTATTAAAGGAGCTCATAGTTTAAAGAAAAAATAATCAAAAATTAAACCCAAATAATTAAAAAAAAAATAATACAGTAACTGAATAATAAATATTAAACAAAGAATTATTTTATAAAATAAATATTACAATATGAAATATATTTCATAAAATACGCTTGTCTCTTTTTACATTTATAACTTTAATATGAACTACCCTAACACAATTGCATATATAAGTTTGTATGTGATTTCTTAAAAAGAATCATACATATGTCTGGTAAGTTGTTGGTTGGTATTTTATGCTTCAGTGATTAGCAGTTTTAATAGAGAAAAAAAGAAGATGGCATTGAGATTTGCTACCAACTGTTATTTCTAGTAATAGGTGCTTTCAGGTGCTTAATATTGAAAAGCATTTACGTTTGAATAATTTTGATGGGAACAATACATTTATAAGAATTGTATCTAAAGGAAATTTTTAAATAAGAATTTAATTGTTCAAAGAATGAGAAAAAAAAACAGAAATGAAATTTTAACATTTCATTTCTGTCATTAATCCCCTCTGAATAATTTTCATAACTACTCCTTAGGATGCAAAAATATTCGAGTTAGGGATAACATTTTTTTTATAAAAAATAAGCATTGTAAATAATGTATATACAATTAATAGTTTCTGTTATACATATCTTTTACTACTATACATCAGTTTTTAATAAAAAAAATATATTTTTAGAAAAGCATTTTTCCATAAATGTCTTTCTAAAAATTTATATATTATTGTATGTATGTATGTACTGTGGAAAGCAAAAAAACATTTTTAATTCAATTAATCACCTAATTGATTAATTTAATTAACTGATTAAACCGAAATTATTTTCTACTTTTCATTTTTTATTGTTTTTAGCAATTGATATAATAATTCTGGTGAGAAGTGTAAATTTGAACAAGTTTTCAATTGAATGAATTATTTTCATATACATTTTAAAATTTTTATGCTTCTAACCACTACTTATGAACTTGATGACCTTTTTTATAACCTCATTTGAGATTTGATTGTTGTTTCAGACACTTTTTTTGGAACAGCTTGCCCATCACCTTTTAAAATCTTCGATATTTTGAGACACCTCGATATCTCCTCACTGGTCTTAGCACCACAAAATTATGTAGTTGATTTGGAACCACTCAAGAGTGTTCTTAATTAGTAACATGATGCAAAATCGGATTAAAACTATGTGGACTCTCTTATGAAAGGAAAAATATATTTTTGCAAATATTCTTTGTTGTATTTTTTGGTAATTATACAGCCTACTGTAACAAATGACTTGCTTCTTTTGTTGCAACTGCATAAATCTTGCTAAACAACGATTTATTTGAAAAGTGCAATAGCCTTTCGGTCCTTAATTTACCTAACATATCCTCGGGCATCATCAGTATACAAATTTTGATAAGGAAGCAGCAAAAAATCTGTCAGTACATACGTTCCGTGGAGTATTTTGTAATATGAATACTTTTGTATGAAATTTGATTTCAATTTCGGTGTCCTATTCTTTGCTTCTAAATTTTATTGCAGCATTCCAATCTGTATCATTTTGGACACTATATGTTTCAACCTCTGCATTAGCATTAACTTTTCGCACCAAATAGCCTGAATACTGAAGCTAACAGGGACGTTTTTTTACCAGATGTGTTTGAAATTCTTTTCGATATGCCTTCAATTTTCTTGGCCTTCAAAATAACAATGTGGACCTTTTTCCTACCTGTACCACATTTCCTATCAATGGCCAAATTCTTCTAATAAAATTTAATAACCTAAGAAACAATTTGACAGCATACATTCAATTCTTTGGTTGATTATTTGTAGGATCAATTTTTTTTTTTTTTTTTTAATTATTTAATAATTTATTTTATACATTTTATATATGTTTTTTTTTTCGTATTTTACTTTATAACTCCTAAACCAATCGTGACTCCAACTTGAAATTTGCCACAAAAATAGAGAAGGGTTTCGCTATCAATACATATATTTTTAAAGAATTTTTAAATACTGTTTTTTGAAATATTAAACTTTAATCTTTATATTATCAATTTTGACCTTTGAACTTTTGAAGTATATAAAAATAAAATAAAGAATAAATTTGAGTATGATTTTATTTCCTATACACATTTTTAATTCATTCAATCATCTACTTGATTGTTTTAATTAATTTATTAATTGGAAATATTTTTTTTTGTTTTTTGTTTTGCATTTTTTATAGTTTTTAGTAATTTATATAATCATTTTGGTGAGAGGTGCAAATTTGAGCNNAATTTATTAATTGGAAATATTTTTTTTTTACACTTTTAGTAATTGATACAATCATTTTGGTGCGAGGTAAACTTTCGGTCAGTTTTTTAATTGAATTATTTTCATATATAAATGATGACTTTTTTCTGTATTTTGTATAGAAAAAAGTCACCAAAGTCATTCAATTAATAATTGTTTAAATTAGCACTTCTCATTAATGATACTAACAATGCAAAAAAAAAACGAATTATTAGTCTGAATAAGACAAATTTTACTTTTAAAAATACTCTACATACTTCAATTAATAATCAATAAATTTGACGATAGAAATGACTATGGTAAATAAACAACAAATATAATAAATATTTTTCAAGTGTACATAAAAATACTAAATAAACTATTTATTCTAAAAATATGCTAATATTTCTAATTTAATATCTTAATCCTAGCTATCATTCCTTCTCTCAATACATCCCGGAAATAACATACTTAATCAAAATGTCTTCCATATCCGATTAAATCCCAATTGACAAAAATTCATTTACTCAAAGTAAAGACACTATTAAATCCTTATTACTATTCTCATGAATAACCTATTGAAACAGATTTACATACAAAATAAACTTATATTCACTAAACACACCATAAAAAAAAAAACAAGAATAAACGCCAAAAATAACAAACATTTAAATAAACACAAAAAAAAAACAAAAACATCTTAACAATTTAAATCCATTTTAACAGCGGAAATAAAATAGAAGCTAAACGAAAGCCTACATGAAAAAAGTTTAACAATTGTAGCTCACGGCAGCATTTATTTTGACATTGATTTACTAAAGACAGTAATAAGTTTAAAATACTTTTTCCATTATTTTGTCCAATTTTTTGTTCCTTTTTTTAAATTTTCAACATTTTACTGTTATGGAAAGGCGGCTGTATAAAGATTATATAATAGTAGCTGTGTTACAGACAAACTTAATGGTTGTCAACTAACGACACTTTGTTTAGCCACAAATTGTGCTGGTAGCAAGCAGCTAAGTTCATCTCATCTCTTCAGTTAAAATGATGGTTGTATTTTTATTTTTCTTTGCTTCTATTTATGTTGGCATGATTCGATTGTCAGTAACCAGTAGAGAATCAGCGACAACAACGAGACAACAGCAACAGCAACGGCCACTTGAGTAATTGTTTCATAAATGTTGCATAATAAATCGTGTCAATGATGAAATTTGCTGAACGCGCCACATGCCATCAAAGCTGGTAATAGGAAAAGAAAAGATTTCATTTAGAGCTGCTAAAATGAAAAAGGGGAAGAAAAAAAAGGACCAAAGAGAATTATAAAAAAAGAATGTAACACAATGGGTTGTTAAAGATATTTCTCACAAATTTTATCAAATATATAAATAAATATTTATTTATAGAATTTGTTAAATTGTTTAAATGAATTATTTCTTGAAATTTAATTTAATAGTAAGTTCTCATAATAAGAAAATTTGTGTTTAGTTTTCGTTTAATTAAGAATATTTAATAATACAATTAATCTGTCCCATAGTTTTTTTAAGACAATTTCGTTTGTCTGCCTCCTTATTTGTGTCGCTCTATTTTTCTATGACCGTCTGTCTATTGCTTGTCAATTTTTGCATGAGCTGTTATTCACTATCATTTGCAAAATAAAAAGAAAAACAAGTGCTTTGAAAACATTTTGAAGAAAAAAAAAACGAACACTCATCATTGCTAGAAAGTTATAGGAAAACAGGACAAACAACCAAAGAATCAACCGACGGCCATTCATCTTTATTTCTACAACCATTTATACACTTATGCCACCTATAGTCAGGCCTTATTGCTAAAGAAAAATGTTCAGTAGTAACGAATTTAATATACTCTAGAGCATTGGTAAGCATCCATAGCACTCAGCGACAGAGAGTATTCGCTCTTTTCACATACACAACATGAACGTCAATAAAAAACCTCAACATTTTAAATAAATAGATAAATTGCAACACAAAGATCTTAAGAAAATAAAAAAAAAGATTATTTTAGTTCTATAAAGATCGACCAAATAATTTGTATATCCTTCTTTTGTGCCTATCAATGCTCTAGAGTTTAAAGAGTTTGGTTGGTTTTAAAGTTATAAATTAAAAATATTGAAATTGTTATATTTTAACCTATATAAATCACAAAACATGTAAATGCTTATAAAATGCAAAACAATATTATATAGCTGACTTATGTGGTTTAAAATGACGCTTAATAATTTACTAAGCTAATCCAACGGTGTCCGTTAGTCCGTCCAACCATTATTAATACAAACATTACAATTAAATGAAATTTTACACAAAAATTACTTCCAAGGATAATTCTCCTCATAAAAATATTTTCCCGAAATACGTTCCACATAAAGCACTGTGTTGAATTTAATTTGTACGTAGATAATTTTTATGTAGTAACAAGTATCATATTAAAATTTGGCAGTAAATTATATCAACCCATTACACTGTTTATAACATAAACTTAAATCATTGTAATAGTATTTACATTGTCCTTAACATGATACAAACTAAATTTTTTTGGAAATGATTCTGTAAAATTTCATATGGAGAGAGCTGATGTTACTCCCAGTTGATCATGGGGGTAAACCTCCAAAATATCATTTAGATGTAAAAAATACATATTATTACATTTTTTACCTAATTAAAAAATGTAAATATCCACTCAATTTTCCTAAAAATTTTAAATAATGTTTCCGAAAAAATTTTATTAAAAAATAATTTGAAATATTTTTTTGTGTGTATGTAAAGAGTTAGTGTTCTACACCTACAACATTTTCGCTGTTAGAGCTCGATATGTAGTTGTACAAATAGATTTTTTTTTTTTTTTGGAAATAGCTGAGTAACTTGTGAATCGATGGAGATATCTAAATAAAATTTTACATACACTGAAAAAGTACAAATCGACTTTAATAATGAAATTGATTATATTAATCATTAATTGATTTGGCTTCAATCATCAAAATTATTATATTAATAATTACAATGATTGATTTTATTATTACCATTTTTTGTTAAATAGACATAATGAGCTGAAAATTTTTGAAAATTGAGTTAAATTAATTTCAAACCAATTAGAAAATTAATTATATTAATAAGTAATATAATTAAAATCCAAAACAAAAATTAGGTAAAAATATTAGAAAATATTTTGAAATAGTATTTTCTGTGTAGTCACAGCTGAGGTGTATCCGAGTTGATTTGGTAGAGTAAAGAATAGACCTCCAAAGTTGATCATCTCGAAAAAAATAATTTATGATGTCAATGTAAAAAATTACATAGATGGAAGTTCCCGCAAATCTCTACAATAACCATGATCTCGTTTTTTTCAATTAACACTATTGTTTAAATTTTTATTTTTGACCAAAGTAGAGTTTGTGGACTATAATTAGTCACAAGCAGAATGGAAAACTTATTTTCTGTGCCGCTACACACTTCATCAGCATTCATGGTGTCTTATCCATTTGGATTTCATTGAAACCTTAACATTGATTGATTGATTTAATTAATTGATTAATTGGAAAAAATTCTTCTTTTTCATTTTTTATAATTTTTAGTAATTGATATAATAATTGATATATTGCACAAAATTCTAAATAATAAATTCGAGAATCATATGGATACATCTACCCAATAAAAAGTCTAATTAATCTGAAATTTAAACTTTAAAATAATTAAAATTTTTTGTGTTATTTTCCAAAAACTTCCTTTACTTCTAAAATATTTGCGATATTCCGGACTAAATAATTTTGTAATGCTTTCAAATAAATCTCAACTTAAATACGCTTGAAACTAAATCGGAGGCTATTTGGACAACGGTGCTCCTATAATTTCTATCCAAACTTTGTCATTAAACAATGTTTCCATTTTATATTGGCTATAAACGGTTACATGTTGGTCAAAACGCAGAAAATATTTTAAGGTCAACGATTCTTCATTATTATTTTAATGAAAAATGCAGATATTTTTAAAAATTTTTCTCCGGACTGAGATTGAAACTTTACCTATATTGTGCAACATTTGATATTCAAATTTCATTTATATTAAAATATTTCTCAAAAAAAATGGCAACAATACAAATTGAAGTTTAAAACAAAAACTGAGAGTAAAACCCATAGATTATATTATAGATATGAAGTTCAGTTTTCAAAAACCTAAATTGATTGTCAAAAAAACCTAAGTCTAAGAATGTGTCAGAAAAAACACCTTTGAAAAAAAGAAAAATTGTAATACGTGTGTCTTTTAAAGTTTTTTTTATCTTGGTGTCAATTTTTTAAAGACAATTTTTTAAAAATATTTTTATATCAAAAATTCAAAGGTCGAATTTTGACATATGGAAATCATAACATTATATCCCAAAAGACGTTTTCTGTTAACTTTTTTATTGTTCATGGTAGACGAGTGAAAATTAATATTATTTTTTTAAGAACTTCAATTTACTCAGAGAATTGATTTTTATTATCAGACTATTAGTTGCATAAATATAGATTAGACAATATTAAAACTATTCATATCCATTTTAACTTCTATATTTGAAGGCATTTACAAAACAACTGATAAACTTAACAAAACCCCTAGATGAGAGTAAGTAGAAAAATTACTACGACATTACTAATAAAAATGGCTTGAGATTGTTTTTAAAATGCATTTAAAAGAGTAAATTAGTTTAAAATATTTCATAAAAAAGTATACAAAAAAAACTTGAATATTGGATCTTTTATCATTCTATAGACAATGTAATAATACAAAAATAATTTTCCGTACTCATGGCAGATATATTAAACCAAGAACTTTTTTCAATATAATTTTTGATTTAAAACCGTCGATTATTATCTTTTTTATAAATTTTTACCCCCTTTTTCTTTTTCTTATGGAAATTTACGCACAGAAAACTTAGCCACTCGTTAGCAAGCATTTTTTCATTTTGAATACGGTTGTTAATATTTACATCCAAATTTCAAAAGTTTAAAAACCTTTTTGCAACCTTAACATTCTCTTAAATCTCTACTCTTAAACTAAAATAAAGATTCATTCATTTGCCTTCGTTGACACTATGAAAATATATCTTTCATTTTTTTTTTACATTTCGTTATAAATGCGACAGAGGCAACAGCAATCAAATTCATTTAAAGCCACAATCATGATGGCGGTGGTGGCAACACGATACAGCAATGTTGCTGATGATGTTGACTATGATGACGATGTGATGGTGTTGATGATGAGAAATTTGTGTACATGTTGTAACTTTCCATATACAAAACTGAAAAGAATAAGAAATAAAAGTGAAATAAAAAAAGTAAAAAAAAAAACGAAAAAGAAAAATGTGCAAATTGAAGAAATTGTAAAAATGAATTGCTTTTTATTTGCTACCACACATAAAACTGCTAAACGAACATTAAAATAGTCATAGTCACGAAAAGTGAAAATGAAATAAAATGAACAAAAGAATGAAATTGTAAAATTATAATTTGTTCTTAAAAAAAATAGATGAATTAAATGAAAATTTCATTATAGTATGATTCTTCATTTCAATGCATTTGCAGTTAGTAATGGAATGTATAATTTTATTAAAAAAGATGATAAAGATGAAATATATATATTTTTTTAATTTTTAATTGTTAAAATACTTAATGGTTCTTATAGCATTGTTTGCGTTGCTGCTTGTTTTAAAAAGAATAATTAAATTGTCTTATGGGCAGTCTAGTAGAGATTCATAATTTTGTACATATTGGTATATGTACTTTTAACATTACTAAAACTGTTTTTATACCCACCATTGAAAACACATACTCCATCTTTTGATTCTAGGTGTAGTTAGTACTTAGATCCTAAGTCGTTAATAGTTTTGTCCTTCCGACTGTCTGTTGAAATCAAGCCTTATGGGCTTGTACACGACAACTTACACGCACAGAAAAAAAACATGATTACAGCATGATCCGTACAACTATTCAGTGTTTATATGGCAGATTTTCATTAATTTAATAATACCGTGTACATTTATGATTGTGTTTAATCATTTAGTGATTACCCACAATCAGAATTTTTATATGGTTGACTGAATTATAAATATTTTTGTATGAAATCATATTTACAAATATTTAGTTAATTCTTCAATTAATAAGTTAATTCTACAACCATTCGGTTAATGTTACAAATTTGTTAAATTCTAGAACCATTAGTCCAATATTTTCCCTCCCATGTTGGAATTACTGGTAATGAAAGAGCTGCAAATGCTGCCCTCCATCCACTTCTCACATTCCCTCACATCCTGACATATACGTATACACACTGAAAATAAATAACTGTGTTAATAACCAACAAAATTATTAAAACATCAACCCCACGTGAAACTAATCCATTTTCCTAAAAACTTCCCTTCCTAAAATAATAACAACAATAGTTAGGCTAAGAATTGGACACTGTAAATTGTCCTATTCGCACATAATAGAAAAAGCTCCTGCTCCAAGATTTTCCCACTTTTTAGATGATTGTCCCATCTTCAATACTATCCAAGATCTTCGGATCAAGTCTTAAAAGACATAAACAGCACTAATATTACTTTAATTTTAAACTTCTTAACTAAAATCAATTATTAAGAAAAAATTGGAATTATTTTATCAACATATCAGAGTCGAAAGCCATCTACAACAATTTAACTTTGTAATTATTGTTAAATATATAAGTAAATAATTTTTAAAGCTCATTAACTAAAGACGATATGATACACCCATGTTTTCTGTAGACATCATTCAAGACAGTCCTCTCATATAAAAGATTGTTTAAATCGATTCAGTTATAACAAATCAGGATCGTTTCTAAAAATGTTCATACCCAAGACATTCAACTTTATAACTCTTATGACTATTTAAAGTTTTGGGTGTTTGATCACCCTATTGTGCGACCAAACTCCAGATCTTTCAAAATGCTTAAGATCCATTAGCCTTTGTGGATCTGCAATTGATACGGAGGGACAATATCAAAGATTTTTTAATTTTATTAAATTTTGTAGCTATTGTTGTATAAGATTAAGTAAAGTTAAAGAAAAAATACAAAGAACACAGGAGTAGCACCTGTGAAAAAAGACTGTAGGGTATTGACTCTCATTACATTTTCTATAGAATTATATTATAAATATTGTTATTATTTTTATTTTCTATTCATTTTTGCAACATTTTATCATGATGGTCGTCCGTAATAGCAAAATTGTATACTTTTATTATTAGAATAATGTCAAAGTGTTAGTGTATTAAAGTACTTAAGTATGAGTGTAAATTTCCCTTCCATTTTATTTATTATTTTTTTGTTATAAGAGTGATTGATATTTGTATTACATCCAGAAATTTTTATTAGAATGAGTTAAGCGGGTGCTGTAGTTGTAGTGTTGAACAATTTTATATTGTCCATGTTTTTAACATAACAATTGTCACATTTTGTTAATGATTTCTTTGGTTCACTGGATTATATTCCCTCTTCTCTTCTAATACTCTTATTGCTATGTATCTTTTATTTTCTATTTTCTATTTTTTTTTCTGAATTTATGTTTGTATTAGAATTTGTATTTTATCATTTTTTTGTTTGTAATTTATTTTCTATTTAAATGTTAAATTATATTTGCATAAAATGTTTTACAAAAGTTGGACTAAACTCATTAATTTTGTTGAGACATAAATGTTTATTTTTTTTTTCAAAATTAAGGAACAAGTTACTATAATGAGGATAAGAGAGATTGATAATGAGAATAATTGTTATATTTTATAATGTTGTTATTTTAAATGGAATTACATATAGTATGGAAATGTTTAATGTATTGGCAATAAATAAAGGATAATAATTGTTGTCGTTTTGATATATATAAAAAAACACATTTATTTTTAAAAAATTTTGGTCACAAATATGAAAATGATTCTAATGAATAATACAGAAAATTACTCAGTATTTTTTTGTCTTTCCGTTTACCATTTCCACAATTGTTACCGGAGAGAAAAAGTATTTATTTTATGGATCCATGTATGAAATGTTAACAATAAGATTATGTACGTTGGTCCATGTTATATGATGTATATATAAAAGACCGGAAATCCTTTCAAGAGTTTTGTCGTGTTTCGATTGAAATGTCGTTTATGAGACCCGTCGATAACTGACATATTTAAGATATATAGCAAACGATCGGAAATCCTTTCAAGAGCTTTGTTATTGAAATTCAGTAAGATCAGTATATAAAGGTTAGAGATATGATTAACAAACAATTTTCTTTTTTTTAATTTGGTATAAAATTTCATATTTTCTGCACAGGAAGCTTCATTAAAAAAATAATGTAAAAGTAATTTCAAGACAATTTTAATAAAAATCGTTTGGTATTTTTTGAACAATCTACACACAGAGAAAAAACATTGTTACAACATGATCACCACTACTATTCAATGATTACAATAGCAGTTTTTTGTTGATTGCAATAATACCGTGTTCATAGTTGCAACATTTATGTTTCTGTTTAATCATTTAATGATTACCCACAATTAAAATTTTAACATGGTTCACTGAATCATAATATATATTTAAATATTTTTGTATGAAATCATATATATGAAAAATCGAAAAATTTAGTTTATCCTACAACTAATAAGTTAATTCTACAACCATTAAGCCAATATATTAATATGATTTTAAGTCATATTTTGTTTGACACAACTACTAAATGTTTGTTTTTGAAAATGTTTATATTTTCCTCAAATATAAAATTTTTGTTTTTGACAATATCTGGATTTCGAATGAATATTTGTGAAAATAAAAAGCATATAAATATAATATTTTGAGATCCAACAAAGATGCTTTCGTCTTCCCATAAAATGCATCGAATGACATTAATTCACGACAACAAATCATAATAGTGTGTGAGATCAACGAACATTTAAACGTAGAAAATGAAGTCTTGTCAAAAAATTTGGAAAAGTGTTAAATTTCTTAATATTCTTAATAAATGTTTAAAAATTGTGAAACAAATTATATATTAATAAATTTTCATGTTTGAAATATTATTTTTGTAATATTCTCAATAAACAAATTATGTAAAAAAGTGCTTTATTTAAAAAATAATCAGTTATGGAAACTCGGGGATTATGTATATAATAAAATTGGTTCATATATATGGTAAAATGGGAATATTATATATAAAAAAGGATTAATAATTAATAAAAGAAGTTATAAATCTAATTAAACAGAATCATCAAATGCTGAGAAAATGATTAAATGGAATCAGAATAATGATTACCTACAAATATACCTATTGTAACCTGGAATCATACATTACAACCATAGTATTATTTTCTGCGTGCAGACAAGTTACGATATATGAATGTTTTAATAAAATGAACTTCTTTTATTTTACAAAGCCCCATTTAACGTGAGAACTAGGAATATTGAATAGAACTTATTATTTTTTTAAAAAAACTGTGCAATTAATAACCTTTTTAAATTTTATTATAAAAAATTATTATGATCTGATATATATAAAGGATGTGTCGATTGTTTCTTTGGGAATTAAATAAAAACTATTAAAGATTTCTAATGATTTTGTTTTAATCATTTCACCAATTAAAAGCCTTGAAAATATAATATTTTCTAAGGAAATTCCACACAAAATAAAATTGTTGGAAGTTTTTGGAAATTTTTAACAACAAT
>MINK01189761.1:41488-69374 GCA_001735545.1 Phormia regina | reverse complement strand
AAGTTTTTAATTGAATGAATTAATTTCATATATATTTGTTAATTGGTGACTTTTTTCTGTGTTTACTCTCTACTGTACCTAAAAAAAGGAGTTCAAGTGAAATGTTTAAATAAAAGTTTATGTTCTGGTTGATGATGACAATGAGAATAATAATGATCGTTTACTTATTTACTGTTAAAATTGTATTTAGTGTTTGATTTTGTAACTAGGGACTTCTTTTTATTCTTTCCTTGTGCCACTCATTGTTAAGCTAACCATTTTCAAAATATAAAAGTACTTGTTTTCAATGCAGACCGACCTATAACACTATCTCTTACATACTTATCTTGGAACAGATATTTGCCTGTGTCTACAGAAATTATTAAGGTGCTGCCAAGAGCTTAAAATTTTGACTTATTTATATTTTTTTATATTTAAATTCTCAGCACAACTAATTGTCAGTAATTTTTCAGAGAAAGTTTTATTAAGATTAATATAATAGTTTTTTTTGTTTAGCTTCGCTCTAATGTATATATTTGCATTTGGACATTTGTTTCTCATCAGATTAATATAAAATTTAGGATCTTCGACTATACCTTTTTACCATAACATGCATATAAATTGAACTAAACCCTGTTGCAAGTACATCTACATACATATTTATAGCAAGAAAAATATCCAACTCCTAAGTATCTGTGGCCAAGTGTTATGCATGAGTGTTTGTATAAGTGGAAGTGTGTGTGTGTATATATTTTACTGTTTGATTTAGATTGCCTTTAGTACTCATTTCTAAAGGAGACCTAAGTGACCAATTTACTACATTAATGCCTTTTCAGTTTATATACCTGTAATAAATAAATGTATGTATGTATGTGTGTGTTGTATTTTGTTTGCTGTATGCCCCTTATGCATTGTGGGGCATAAAAGGAAAAAGATACAAAAGAACGAATCACATTCATTTTAGCTTTTACCTGTTGACACTATTTAATGTTAGTTTTCTTGTCTTCTTTTATAGTTTAACTTTCATTATATGGCTTTATACTGATGCTTCTTCTTATGTACAATAATATAAACTGGATACGTTTTTGAGGAAACAATTTCCTTTCTAAGGCTTTAAGTTCATTCAACTGATTTTATGTAGGTAGATATTTTAAGCTTTAAGAGCCATTTAAATAATATATTTTATTTTTGGTTTGGATAAAAGTGTATTTGTAGTATTCAGAGTTTAATTGTGTTTAGATGACATATGTAATATTTGGATTGAATTTAATTTTAAAAATACTCAAGAATATTTAATTTAATTAAATTTTGACTTAAAGTGAAGCAACTGTGTTAATTGAATATTTTAGGTAACATTTTTTTAATTTTTTAATATAATATGTTATAAGAAAAATTCCAAAATGTTAGCTAATTATTTTCCTTAGCCTCTGTTTTCTGCTAAGAAACAAATTTTTAATAACTAAAGATTTGGATTAAATTTTAAAAATCCTAATCAAAATTTTTCAGAAAAGGACTTTGAAATTTTGACAATATTTACCAAGATTATTGTAAATATTGTTTGTTCGATTAATCGACAAAGTAAAATCAAATAAGTGTTCGATTAAATAAGAACCAAGAATTTCAGAGTAACAAATATTCATAAAAATTAACACAAATTTTATTTATATATTATTTTGAAAAGACTATTTCTTATTTTAAGCTATATTTTTGTTTTCTTTCTTGATAAGTATTGAAAAATTGAGTGAAATTTTAAATTATAAATTAATCGAATAACTCGAGTAACTTAAAAGCTTTACTCCATTATTCGTGTAATTTAAAAACTGCATTTTCATGTTATTTGATTATTCGAACAATGAAAACATCGAGTAAACTGAATACTCTAATGTCAAATGAAGGCTAAAAATCCCTAATACAGGACTATTTAAATTATTTTCTTAAATAGCGTTTTAAATAGTATATAAGTATATAATTAATTAATAAATACAATAGTACAGGATTAAATTTTCAAAAAAAAGATACTTTCTAGACTTTGTACTCTGTAATATTTAAATAAAAAATCTTTATATTGCATAACCTTTCGCTTNNAATCTTTATATCTATTTCGCTTCTAAGAATTCTTAAAAGTTTTTGCCTTTTTGAGATTTTTGTAATTAATTTGGTTAGAAGAGGCCAAGTTTCTATTCAGTTTTAAGAAAAAGTATAAAAAAGTATATACAATTTATTGGGTATTTTAGAATTTGTTAGAATATGAAGATTAAGAATTTATAGTAAAATGTTAGTGTAATGTAATTTGATCTCAGAATTTCTTAAAGGAATAAAATTTCTTTTTAATAAAATTAAAACTTTAATTAAACTTAAACGAATAGAGATATTTTATTGAAGTTTCAGTATAATATGTATTAACCTGTCCTAAATCAAAAACATACCCACTTTTTTAACATGAAAATACACAAAATCCCGGTCCGTATAAAACGTGTCAATAATGTTACTTTTTTCATTGTAATGGTCACATTGTGGCTAATCCGTAAAAAAAAAACTTTTTATGATCAATATAATTAAATGTGTAGGATATTCTACACATTTAAGCGTAGTTTTTGTAGAAATTTACAAGGACTATCTAAGGAGTGTGATCGAAAAAAAAAAACTAAACACACGTTTTGCTTTATAACTTTTTCCAAAGCAACATTTAATGTTTTTTTGTTCATGTATTTATCTTTAAAAAATATTCCAGTTATTACTTTCAATGACAACCATTTTGATTTGTTGTTAGTTTCTTCAAAATGAGCGACGAAAGTGATGTACGTGGTATAAATTATTAAACAATTGACCAAAGGATTAAATATCTACTTTTAAACTGTTTCCAATGTTATTAAATATTATCAGATGAATTCGACCATTGAAAGGGAACATGGTTGTAGGAGATAAAAGGTCTACATGAACTTTTGAGGGCCAAGAAAATTTAAAGAAAAGAAAGAATTGAAAAGAATTCCAAATGCATCTGGTAGAAAAGTACCCTTGTTAGCTCAGTACTCAGTCTATTTGAAATTTTTACGTTGATGATTCTTGGGAATATGTTAAGATAAGTTTAGGACCGAAAAGCTATTGAAATTTCTTAAAGAATTCCTGGTTTGGCAAGATTTATGCAGTTGCGACAAAAGAAGCAAGTTATTTGTTTCAGTTAGCTCAATAAATATCGAGAAATACAACAAAGAATGTTGGCAAAAAATATTTTCCTTTCATAAGAGCGTACAATGGGTATACATATTTTTACTACTTCAGAACGCTGTAGAATGGTTTCAAAAGAATTACATAATTTTTGTACTATGAGAGGTCAATTCCCTAAATTATTTGTAGTTAAGACCAGTGACGAGATATTGGACTTTTGTGAATTGTGAAATGAAGAAGTGTTACAAAATATTGAAGATTTTAAAAGGAGATGGACATACTGTTCCAAAAGAATGGTGCAAAAAACTATCAAATCTCAAATGAAAGGGTTATCGATTGCACTCCTTATATATAAGAGTTATTTTCTGTCATATTATAAATTAATTTTTGGCCCCTGATCCTATAATCTTCCAAATCAACTCGAATTCACAATTTTATACTAGAAATCGATATTTAAGGAAATAAAAATATAAATCATAAATTGTTAATATTATTAAGAACTGTGATTTTCTATGAAGTTTAACAAAATAATAATAATCTTTTTAAATAAGCGTTTAAATGGATAGATAATTCTATAATTTCTATGAAATTTACAAAATATCCTTCCAATGGGTCAATATTAATATTTTTATATTGGAGTTTATATAAAATGTAAAACTTTTGGGGGAAAAATTCGCCAACCCTAAAATGTCACCAAAGTTTTGGCACAACCCAATATAAATCAGTGACTTGTTTAATTCCATGTCTTTTCCAAAATTTTAAATGTCCTTAAAGCATAACCTTCGATTAAATTGTATGTTATAAAATATTTTAAAACATTGTATGCGGAATTGTATTTTACTGGAGTTATAAAAATCATATAAACTGTTATTTATTATAACTTTAAATGCGTCAATGTGTGTGTGTGTGTGTTTTTAACATGTTTATTTGTTTAAATCCATACATGTTAGTATTTTTATATCTATATACTCGCTTGTGTGTGTGTGTGTGAGTATAAACTCACATTTTATATTGAAATAACAGTAAAGCAAAACAAATTGTAGAATTTGTTATTTGCTACTGATGTTGCTTGCTGAAGACGTTACTATATTTAGTAACCTCGTTTTAAAGAAACATAAAATTTAAAAGTCTCATAAAATGCACATAAATATGTTGTGTATAAAAAAAATATAATTTTTTTTGTTAAATAAAAATGTAAAGCAATTGTCTTTGACATTTTGATTTCGATCAATCTCAAGACATTTTTATAAAATTTTACAACACACTAATACATATGGATATACATACATAAATAAACAAAAATGTTTCATAAAGGCAATACTCTTATATTTATACTCACTCATACAATAATGATACTTTAAATATTTATAAAGATTTTTTATTTATTGTTTACTTTTCTCTGAAAAGGGTCTGAATAAAATTAATTTCTTCTTAATTTTAAAATTGCTAAGTCTAGACCAAGTCCAACACTTTTTAATTTTATTCATAAATTGAAAAAATTAAGGCTTTTTTAGGCATATTTCCATAAATTTATCTTTCAAGGTACATAAAGACGCCCACTCCTTTAATATTTTGAAATAGATTTTCTTTAAATGGAAATAACCCTTACACCCACCCAATTATATATAAATTCAAGTATATTTATGAAAATACTTAAAATAAATTACATTTAATATTTATAAACATTGTTTGGCTAAATTAAATACATATTTTAATATTATATTTTTTTTAGCAACAATTTCATTTGTTTATTAATGTCGCCTGTTGTAATGTTTATTCTTTTATTAATTTCTCTGTTAATTGGTTTGTTAACAAGAATATTGTGAGAATAATTTTAACTTGCATTAACATATTAATCTCAAAGGTTTTTCGTGTTCTTTGTTTTGTTAACGCTGTTAAAATATTGTTGCGCGGGTCAACAACATTTTTGAACTCTTTGCCATGAATCTTTTGTAATGACCCCAGAATTAAAACGAGTACAACAACAATTGTAGTTACACTTAGGCACTCACCATAATTTTCCCTTTAACAATATGAATCGTGTTGTTGTCAGTCAGTGACAGCAACAATATGTAGTTGGTATGAACAACTGAAAAAGACCACATGCCACCAACGATAAAATGCTCTCTTTATATTGTAACTTAAAATAATATAGAAAAACAAAAATAAAAAAATATAAAGTCCACAAAAAAAAAGAACATTATTTGCCACAAAAACACAATGCATGTCGTTGTGTGGAATCTACCCAAAACAAAAAGGGTACAAATTACTGAATGCCACATACACACACATACAACAACTATGTACAGCATCTAGACCAACAATGCAAACAAAAACAATTTTTTTACTTTAAGGGAAAAACAAGAAAATATTAAATCCACCATTTAGAAACATACTAATTTTTTATGTTTCTTTTTTTTTAGTTTTTAATAGAAAAAATTAAAAAAAAAATGTGATTTTGTTTTTTTATGTCGCTCAAGAGAGAAGCTTTGGTTCAGGACAAAGGATCAAGCTTATTAAATAATTTAACTTGGAGTCCTATAAACCCATATTTATTTTTGTTTCAACTGACCAAGGATTTTTTTGAAGGCTATGTTATTATAATATTTTCAATGTCGAATTAAACTTGATAACATAAATAGATTGAGATGGCTTCGTTTATAGGGAGGGGAGATATAATATCGATATTCACAACTAAAGTTTTCACTTCAAATTGAGTTTTATTTTATATTAAGATATTTTTTTTTTTCTTTAATTAAATTATCATTATTCCCCCATAAAGCGCAAGCATAAAAGATGTTTGTGATCAAATTTGTTGGTCTAATAACATTTTTTTTAATTGATTATACTCTAAAAGGTTTATGAGTTTGTACCGATATTTGTAACACCCAAACATATGAGAATCACTTTGAGAATCGATTTAACGATGTCAGTCCATATGTCTGTCTGTATATGTAAACTAGTTTGGTCCAAAATTGCTCTAGAATCGTCTGAAAAAATTGGCATGTAACAATTCAATCATCGGGACATGTTGAAATTTGGCAAATATATTCGCAATGATATCACCATTTATAATCCACAGTGGGACAGAATCGTAATTTTTTGGAAATAAATCTGCAACATCTGATCGGCTGGTTGGATTTTCATAAAATTTGGTATAGCCACAGCAGAAGAGTGTACATTGTTCAGTTTGTAAGGGGGCCTTTATTAGTTTTTTCTTAACTAGTTAAAGAAAAAATAAATGATTTTGAAGTGGAAAAATGTTTTTTAGCCGAAAAAGTGTCTACATTTTTTTCTCTCTAAAATAAAATTTTCTTTAGCAACATCTAACAATTTTGTACTCTTCTGAAAAGTAACTTCACAGAGATGACTTTAAGAAAGAAAACAAGTCCAATAACTTAATTGGTCATCGGACACACCCTCCCGAATTCGACCCTTTTTACTTGAAACTTTTGACCATATTTTTTCCAAATTAAAAAGCACGAATCGACAAGAATCTTTTATATGTTGTTAAAATGAATGACAATCTATGGGATTTCGAAAAAATGTGGATTTTATAGCCGAAAATGAGAAAAATTCCATTTTTGGGATTTTCGGTTTGTTTGGGAAATGTCGGATCTTTTTTACAAAAATCTTAAAGTTTTTACATTATCTTATTTAATACAATAAAGACTACATCAGATGAAAATTCCGTTAAGATATCTTTAATGAGAAAGATAAAATACAGTTTCTCAAAAAACACTTTTTCAAAAAATTTTACTTTAATTTCGAAAATCACAAAAAGTCTTAACTCGTTTATGAAAATCCAACAAGCCGATCAGCAGTTACAGATTTATTTCCAAACAATTTCGATTCTACCCCAATGTGTAATTTTTAGTACGTTGATGAATTTTATACCTTTAGACCTTCTATGTACAATGTTGGGCCACCTAGTAATCAAGCTAAAGGTCACAATTTTTAAAATAATTTAATGAAATTTGCCATATATATTTGTTATCATCGGTTTGTAATTTCACCCAGCAAACATAAAGATATATAACAATATTTTAAAGTAATTTGGTTAAAATTTTCTTCCGAAAATCATATTAGTTTAATTTTTAGTTTCTAAAAGTATATACACAACTTACTATTAAAATATTTATTTTTTTCTAAAGGAATTTCCTTTACTTCTACTAAATGTTTTTTTTTTTAAGGTAATTTTTAATAACCATAATTAAATTAAACTTTATGTTAAATTGTACAAAATGTACACTCTCTTAAAACAATTTTAAACATTTCTGGTATTTAAGCAAAAATAATAACTTTAAGTGAATACAATTAAATGAGAAAATAATATATAGATATGGGGGTTTCTGTGGCATATTAAGCAAAACTTTGACATTCTCTTAAAAAAATAAAATATATTTCAGTATTTAATTGAAAAGTGTAAAACTTTTTTTTTCCATATGTATAGAGATTGGATTTAAATTTTTTTGTTGTTGAAAATGTTAAAAACTTTACTTAGAATAGATCATGGAACAATCCATATGTGAATAATAAAACAAGTTTTTGTACCAACCATTAACCACTATTTTAACTATTACTACGTTTTTTTGTTTTCGTCCCTGATTTATTTTCTATTTAAATTCCACTGTTTTTCACTCCCTCTCTGTCTTCTTTCTCATATTCACTTAACAGTTTCTTGTTACACCTGCATGTGTTGCATGTTGATAATCAACTAGAATGTATGAGTATCGCGAGATATCGTTTTTTTGAAATCACAAGTAAAAAAGAAAATGTTGAATCAAAAAAACTTTTAAAACTTGTTAAGGAAAAACATTGTTAAAAGAGTTTTTAACAAACAAAAGAACAAAAAGAGAAAAAATGGTAGCAACAATAAAACATCTAGTAAAGAAAAAGTAAGAAAACAATTGAAATAAAAGAAACATTGTTGGGAAAAAAGTGCAAAGAATTAAAAGTTAAATTCCTGCGGAAGTCATATGAAACAAGTTGCAATTTTCAATTATTATTCTACATTTTTTTTTGAAAAAACATTCCTAAATGATGCCAACAATAACAAAAAGAAAATAATAACAACTGCAATAAAGTAACTCTTTGAACAAAAGTCAGTCATCAGTATATATTTCATGGACTCTTCTTCACTTCAGGTGGTTTTGTTTGCTTTTAAGGTCTTTTTGGAAAAAGAAAAACAAGACTTGCATTCCAAGTTTTACTTATGGACTTGATAAGAAAATGACTAGAAAAATGAAGAGAAAGGATAATGTTATTATGTGCAAGTATAAGTAGTTTTTTAACTACTTTATATCTTATTCTTCTTGATAGCTTTTGCTTTGCTTTGCTTTGATTTTTTTCTATTTTGTAATATTTTTTTGTGTTCTACTGGTCAAACATTAAAAAGTTCGTTAGCAGTTATTAGCTCTTGTAACTCGTTGCTTAATGTTGCATGGAATGTGAGTATAAAAACAGAAACAACTAAAACAAGTGGCATTTTAGTTTATGTTATGTTCTCTTTCACAGAAGAAGAAGAAAAAAAAGGAAGTTAAGAATTATAAAGAAACATCAAGAAGTTAATAGACCTTTTTAATTAAACCAAAGGGGCCAAACCTTTTGTGGGTTTTATTACAAGTCATTAGTGGATAGAAGAACAATGATTAGAATGTTTTTTTTTTAGAAGTTAAGCTTTATTTTAGACATACATTGTTATATAAATGTTGAAACTTTCTAAGCGTTGTGTATGAGAGAGAGAGGTATCAGTAAAATTTATATTTAAAAAAATTGATTTATATTGATTTAAGTCAAGGGAATAAAACGTTTAGATTGGTCAAGTCAATGAACTTTCTTGAACTTTTAATACATTACAGAGTAATTCTGTGTTAAAAAGGACATCGATTAAATTTGACATTGACTATTATAAACTTTTAGACTCATGGTCCAAAAATGTCTGTCTTTGATAGAAAAACACCCTATGGGTTAAATAGTTATTTATAGTAAATTGTCTAGCATTACAATTTTACAATTTAACTTTTAAGTAACAATTTATTCTGTACTTAACAAATTTCTTTTAAAATTAAAATTGCTACTTCAGTGGAAATTATATAAAAGAAATTAAATAATAATAAAATTACTCTTATTACAACACAGGGTGAACAAAAAACATAAAGCAGTTAAACGTTGTATTAAATTCCAATTTTTCTATATGATTTTTTAATTTGATTAATATTTTTAGATATATTAAAGCATTCTATGTGAAGAATCCACAACATCTTTTCTCTCATTTATCATAGAGCTTTATAAGTTACAAATAAATCACCCTGTTGCGTTGGATACGATTTCAAAATTTCGATTTTAGTATAAATAAAATGAATGAATAATTTAGAAATTTCGAAACGTTTTTTTAAATTATTCGGCAGACTGAATATAACTCCACGAGTTATTTCGAAGGAGTTGAGAACTGATTGAAATCTCAGGAGTTGAGTACAGAATCCTAACGGATCAAGGGTATTTTTTAATTGAGTTTAATATTTAATATAGTTTGAAGTGATATGTATAGTAATATAATCCTATATATTGGATATTGTTTCTGAGAAAAATAGTATCTCAGGAAAATAATAGCCTGTACTTCTTCTACTTTGGCGTTACGACCTATGATTTTTGTTTGAAATTGTCACCTCGAGAACTTGTTCTGTAGAAGTGTTGTTGTTAGCAAGTTGCCATTCTATGAAATGGTTCTAAAACTAGTTCTTTTATCTATGATTTCTGTTCGGAATGTACACATTAAGAACTAGTGTTATAGAAGCTTTTCAAACCTGATTTTTATACCCTACACCACTATATTTGGTTTGGTATTTATATTTTGCATTTTTTAGTATTTTCTTATTTTGTTTTTTTGGGATTTATTTTAAATTGTTTATACAAGTTTCTTAAATACTTCTAGGAAGTTATTTTTTGTTCTCGACAGTGTTGTAGAAATCATACAGAATTAGTTCATAAGCACTAGTTCTCTAAATATTCATTACAATGAATTGAATATGATACCACTAGTTCTGAAGATGTTATTAAATAATCTAAAGTTAGTCTGATTACAACAGTTCTAAAACTAATGGTTTTAAAACATGTTCTTAAATTTTTCTGGAATGAAATAATAAAATAAAATATTTTTAAAGAAATTTTATATTGAAAATAAATTCTTAATAAATATTTGCCACATTTTAATGTTTCCTCTGATAGTAAATACTTTTAATATATATTTATATATATTTTTTTGCGTAATCAGTGTTGCACTGTGTTATTATTTAATAACAACATTAATAAACATTAAATGTCAACTTATATTAAAATGTAAAACTTTCAAGATTTGTTGCTTTTTTTCCTTAGTGTGAATGTGAATGTGAATGAAAGACAAAACTTATTAATTTATATTCAACATGTATTAAAATTATTTATTAATATTCAGTATATCTTGCTACTCACTTCAGTTTTAATAAAAATATTTAATGAATAAGAGAAGATTGTGTCATCAGAATTAAATATTAAACTTTTTTTCGATTTTCATTTAATTTGTTTCCCCTCTATAACTAAATAATATTTGCAGTAACTTAACTACTGGATACTTGAAGTAAAAATACAAATACAATTTTATTTTTTCTATTTGTAAGATGATTTTTTTTTCTTCTGCTTCTTCTGATGAGAATGTTGTTGGGGTTTTTGTTGTTGTTGTTACTAGTTTATTATCTAATGTTGATTGTATGTGTCATTATCCTTATCTTCGTGTCTCCTCTTCTCATGTAACGCGTACGCAATTGAAGAAAAAGGAATACAGGATAAGGCATTTTCCATAAAACTTGTATTGTTGTGCGAGTGTTATTGCGGTATACAACGATTTGCAGTTAATGGATTTTTGCTATTTTCTTGAATATTTCTACTTGTACAGTGAGAGAAATTATAGAAGAGAAGTAAGTTAATTACATTTTATAAAATGAAAGCACTATTAAATAAGTTGTACTTATTTTTTAATTATTCTTATTTAAATTATGCTAAATCTTGTCCTTTAATTTTTTTATTTTTTTAAATTTTTTTTAAATTTAATTATTTTTTTTTTTTTAATTTGCCAAATCTTTCTCCCAGTGTAAAATTTATTTCGCAAACACTTAACATTACTTGAGTATGTGTCCATTTCTAAGTGCGTGTTCGTTTGTTTGTTGGTCGTTGGGGTGAGGATAAGAATATTTTGGTGTCCTAGAATACAAAATGATATCGTTGGCATTTTATTTCAATTACCATCTTTTATTTCGTTGCTTTTATTCTTAAAACGCTAAAAATATATTTATATATTTGTATAATATTCCTCAAAATATTGTATAAATATAATTTTGCATTACGATTGAAAAGATGCTGTTTTGTCTTTTTTTCTTTTATAAAATTTCTTTCAGATTAGTTTGGTGTTTTTCGTAATTTTTTATATTTTTTTATTAAAGTTGTTTCCTTTAAAAAAAATCCAAATCTACTAAAAAACTCAAATTCTAGTTAAATCCTTTGGTAAGAATAATGAGAGAGTATTAATAAAATAAATTCGTTTGGCAAATTTTAAGGAAATAAAATTTAAAATTGTTTATTTGTAGGGGATTAAATCTCTTAAGTATTTTAAATAAATTTTGTCCTTATATTTATACAGTTTATTTTAGTTGTTGCCCTTGAGTCACATTAAGTCTTAAAACAATAATTCAAATGTCTTTATCTAAAAGGGTTTTTTGTTCTATCAGTTCACATGCTGTTTGGCCAAAAAGCCAAAAAAGAAATAGAGAAATTATCTATTTGTGGCAGTTTGTGTTTAAAGCGATTAATCCCTAAAGAATTGTCTCATCATTTATTGACTGTCGCAAGATACAAACAGACAACTTGCCACAAAAACAGAAAAAGAAATCTAACAACTTCATATATTGGCATATACTCGTATGAATAAGAATAAGTTTAAATGTCACTCATACATACAATCATATGTGTCTGCCTGTCACTCATACAATATCTATGTATGACTGTATGTAGTCGTTAAAGGACTGTGTCATTAGGTTACCAGTTTATCAATGAATGCCAGCCAGCCAACAATGTTTTATAAAAATTATTAAACGTTTAATTTTCCCAAAACAAAAATAAACCTTCTTTGTTTCCATAAATAAATTTCATCCTTTAAAGAGAATTTCGTCCTTGATTGTATTAGTTTTAGTACCAGTATTTTCTCTTATTTACTCTCTAATACTGGGTTCACTTTAGTTGTTGTGCAAATGGCACATGCTCAGTTGACAGTTGGCATTTTGGCGCCAATTTGTTTTTGTGCTTTCCGTTGTAGCTGAATTGAATTTCCTTTTTGTTAAGTATTTATTGCGGTTTATTTTGCATTATTTTGTACAAATACTATCAAATGTCTACTTTAGTTGTTGCTGTTGCTATTATTTGATTTTAATGGCTAAAAACACCGTTGCCATCATTGTCCTCGTGTATGCTCTTCGTTTTTCAATGTCTTAACACCGAATAAACCGAATACAGTTTGTGTTTGGTTGCCAATGTCTCTGATTTGTATAGTTTTCAGTGTAAGTCTGATTGCGTGTGTGTATGTGTGTTAAAGTCCTGTGAACATTGATTGTGTTTGTGTCTCGCACAAGAAATTTTGTGGTGTTTCAACCAAAAGTTCAGTGTTGTTTTAGCCGCGTACGAGTCGAGTTGTTCCAATGAACAAACAATAAAATAATTGACCCATTAAGTTAAAAAAGGGAATAAAAAAAAACAAATAAATAAAAAACCAAAATAAAATCACAAGAAAAAGGGGAAACATAAATCGCTTAACAAAAAATTTTATTAATTAAGGATTAGAAAAATTTAAATAAAAAATAATAAAAAAAATGTAATCAACCGACGGTGTTTAAGTTTATATTATAAAAAAAATATCAATTAAAATTTTTTCAATGAATAAAACTAATTGAAAATCTTAAAAATTATTTCTGTTATAAAAAAATATATATATGAGTGTTTCTAATGCAAATGAAAACAATAAAAAGAATAGTTAAATTATAAAAATTAAAAAGCAACCGTGAATATTTTTTTACTTTACTACTTAACAAGTTTTGAAATTTTTAGTTTATAAAAATTCTTTTGGAGCCGTACATCAGCAAAAAATTACATGTAACTAAATAACTACCTACATACATATATGGAGGGTTAAAGGTTGATAACTTTGTTAAGGATTTATAATTTCTTACGTTACATCAGAAATTAATCAGTTGCAGCTTTATAGGATTTTGAACATCGTTGTCAACCATTGACCACCGATATATTTATTTATTATTTCTAAAATATTGATTTATAAATAGGAAAAGTGCGATAAATATTGCAAAATATTAAAAGCTAATAAATGGTGATATACTAATATAAAATGATAATAATATAATTAAAATTTGTCACTATTTTAAATATTTAGTTGTCATTAATATTCAACTCAACAGTATCAGCATATTTTTGTCTTAAAAAAATTACTTTTAAAGGAAACAAAAATTTTATTATAAAAAAAAAAGAACTATATCCTTTAAAAAATTTGTAGAAAATTTAGATAAAACATCAACAATTGAATTTTTTTCTAAAACTCTTCTTCATATTTAATTATTTATGAAAAATCGTTTAGGGAACTTTAATTCAAATTTTACTTTGTTTGGCTCTTATCACTATTATTATTTATTATCCTGGAAAGAAAAACATTTTATTTGAATTTAATTGTGGAAATTGAGAAAATAATTCTTAATAGTCTTTGAGATATTTTATTTGTGGGCTAATATTATTCCCAAAAGATGTCCGCCTTAATTTCATCTCACTTATGAATCTTGATAATAAAGTCTATTCTCACACAATGTTTGCTCTAAAAGTTCTTCATTAAAGCGATTCATTTTGCTTTGTATAGGAACGATTTTCATACATTACACCGTACGTTTTTGCTGATATTTGTAACGAACAGAAAAAGTTATTGGACCCCCACCTTAAAGTATACCGTTATACTCTTAATTACTTTCTGAGTCGATTTAACGATATCTGTCTCGCTGTCATGGTTGGTAAGCCATGTTACAAAGTAGAGGTCGCAATTTTAAAGTTATCTAGATGAAATTAATTATTATTTTGACACATAGACGAAACCTATAGAAATTTTCACCTAGTATCCATTATTAATGTCCACACAAATAAAGGTCTAACGATCATAAATACCTTTAATATAAAAAATATTTTATTGAAATTCCGTGCAAAGTTTTCTATAGGTTTCACATATTAATCCCTCTTACCAAAAACTCTTTAACATGCATAAATCTCATATATTCAACACAAATGAGATTTATTTAAGTAGAAATTACATAACAAATTTCACAAGGTTCGATCCATTCATAATGGCTCTCATATAAAATCACTTCCAGGAATAGCCCTTAAGTGTATAAATTCATATAAATGTTAATATTAATGTAATGTGTTCTGTATTTGTGTATTTTATTTAAACTTGTTAAAATTATCGATTCACAATTGGCCACAGGTTTAATATAAGACCCCTCCACGAATATTGTTGCATATACCTGATGTTGAAGGGCATCATATAGTCAGGCTTAAGCGACTATATCGTTCTATTTTATTTACAATACGAAAATAAATTAATAAATTTTGCAAAAAGATCCCTCAAACGAAGCTAAATATGGGAACAATTGAAAGTCATGGGTCATTGGTAGACACACATATCACTCAGGGACATACACAACATGATCATTAACAAAAAAACGAAAAAATTCGAATTAAATAGATAAATCGTGAAACAAAAATTTTAAGAAAATAAAAAATTTTAATTTCAGTTATATACAGATCGACCAATTAATTTGTAAATCTTCTCTTTGTGCCTATCAGTGGTCTAGAAAAATTTACCCCAAAAAATATTTATGTTTTGTTACAAAATGGGTATCAAAAAGATCGTAAATTTATTATTCAAAAATAATGTTTGGAAATAAAATAAGAAAAAAATAATTCCGCTTCATGAACAGATATTTTTAAAAAGAAGAAATTTAATACAATTATTATAACACTAAGCAAATAATTCGATACTAAAACAGTGTCGACTTGATGGCAATTAGTATAAATGTCCGTCAATGATTTCAGTACAACCTGCACAGAATACTAATCAACACGTATGTGGATGCAAGTGCCAAAAACCGTATTAAAAACAAATATTAAATGAAAATAAATGAATTTTTTCGGAAAAAGGGTTAATAAAAAATAGTTTCTAATATCTTTTTTAATTTTATAAACTTAGTTTTAAGGTAGAAATGGACAAGAAGTATAAAAGAAGAACATTCTACCAATGACAATCATTTGTTAAAAAAAAGAACTTCAGTAGCTCTTTTTCACCATTAAGTACTTTCTTTCAATGGCAAAACAATGTTAAATTCTTGACTTTTTAAGCTCCTTTTCAGTTCCTTTTTTTTTCTGGGAATATATATTAGCTTAAACTTCCGATTCCAGTTTTTTACTTTTATCACTCAGTATACTTTGGAAATAGAATATAAATTATATCCTATGGATGTGTTATGATTTTCCTCTATACAATTATAATTCTATAAAACTCTGAGTAATTTTAAGTGTATTTTTGGTGGATAAAAACATTTTTACAAATATTATCCTGATGAATGAACAAAAATATATATTTTTTCCATTAAAATTGACAAATTTTGCTTTAGCATTTAGTTAGTATCGTTTAATTAATTTTTTGCAAAAATCAGCAAACAATTTTAATCACAAGGAGATTGATAAATATAAAACAATTATTTCATGGTTATAAATATAAACTTCATCATTCATAAAATATTTTAAATTAATGAGACAATTACTTTTTTCCGAAAAAAAATCATCTCTATAAATATAAATCTTTTTATGATATAAATTTATATTTAAAAAAAAATGATATGCTAATATATTAATAAAAAAACGTTTATGCTTAATAGATAATTTTTTAAAAATTCCCTTTATTATTGATGATGTGTTTATTAGTGAATAAAACAAATTGTTCAAAGGTGTCCTTACTAAATGCCTACACATACATATACATAAGTTTTTATGTGTCGTAAAAGAAAACTTAAAATTCTTAGAGATCTTCCTTTCTATTAGATATTGTGGAAGAGTGTTTGTGTGGTAGTCCACAACTAGTAATAAATTAAATACTCAAAGACAAAAACTGTTACTTGAGCACAAGGACATAAATAATGTTTATTGCTTTGAGAAGTCAACCAGGCAACAAACCAGTCAACAGCCACACACCAATACTAACTTATACTCAAAGACACCCACACATATACACATACCATATACTTTGAAAGCCACAAACATACAACACACAAATACATTTCATAACAAGTTTCATCTTAAAACATGCAACATTAAAGTAATCCTGCCACAATGTTGTTTTTCCCCACATATTAAGTATTCCCATTCATTCAACATCATCGTCATCATCATCATGTAACATTTAATTTAGTTTGTTTTTTTTTTTCTTAAGAAGAAAACATGTACAAACTATATACATGTGATAGTATTGGGACTTTAAAGTGCATGTGACATCGAAAAGAGCACTAAACTCTTGTATACAAACATAAATTTTATAACACGAAGATCATGATAATGACAACTATTTTCTGTTTCATGTTGCACATAAAGTACTTGCAGTTGAAATACTGTTGTTGTTAAATAATAATATTTGGTGGCATTATTTAGTTTGTTTGTAGTTTCCTTGAAAACTGACATTATTTATTATTTAAAATGGAATTTGTAAGAGACATTTTTTTTATTGATTTATGTTTTATTTTGTAACATTGAAAAATAGTTTAGAGTAACATTACAAAATTTATTTATTTTTTTATATGTAAAATAACATTTCGCTACGAATTTAATTGGATTGTAGATATTTTTGAGGACATCACGTACTAATGTATGTGTTTTTTAAATTTTAAAATATTCACTTGAAGTGAATAATTAAGAAAATAAATTTTAATTTATTTATAAATTTCTTTCATAGCACAAGTTTTAACAAAATAAATGTTAGTACTTAATTTTCATTAAAATAAAATTTAAATATTTTCATAAATTTTATATTTGACTTTATTTTGTATTAAAAATATAAAATTTACAAAGTTTTATGAAATATATCAGGAAGTTTAGTGCATGGTATTTTTCCCCTTTTCTCCTCAATAGTAATCAATAAAGAACGGAACCACATCTTGTTCAGCTTTTTTTTAATTTATATTTTTTTAGGGAACGAACAATTAAAATTTTCTGTAAAATTATTCTAGTACAAATTATGATTTTTATGAATTATGATTTCATAAGTCTAGTATAACTCCCTCTATTTTTCGTCTAATCGTTATATGGGAATGAATCACTGTTTGATGAGGGTTTATTTTGTTCATATAGGATTAGAAGTCCATAACTATGTGGGTTTATTTCTAATGATATCAACAGGTATCAGAAAGTGAAAGTGTTTCATTCAATAAAAAATATTATTTTATACTTTACCTACAAATATTAGATTCACTTAATTGTTCACATATTAGAATGTTTTTTTGAACAAAATTTCGTAAGAACCCTCAAAAATATTATAATGCCACTGACTGAAAGTGTTGCGCCCAGAACATTTTCTTTAAAAAAGTTTTGAATTTTATCTCTATATCGTAATCTTTTGTGATTCTAAATATTTTGCAAAAATGTTAATAAAGCGTAATTGTAGTACATCATGCGATATTTTGTCGTTTTTATTTTTTTGCAAAATAGATATTAATTTTATAAGTTTGTTTATTTTATGTGTAAAATATTGAATAGTTGTATTTTAGTAAGTATATCCCAAAAAAAAAATTATTTAAAAAAATCTACTAACAGGAAAAATTTAAAAATATTTTTTGTCATAACAAGTTTAAAGTTACGAATTTTTTAAATCATATTTTATTGGATTTAAAGTCATCGATTCTTATAAATTTTAATAGAGAATAAATAACACGAAATTTTATTAATATCTCCCAAATAAGCAGATTAGTAAGTAAATACAATTATATTTGTAATTTTATTTTTAAACCGAATCACATAATTTGTTCTCAAAATTTGTTGCAATACGTGGAGCAACATTGGGAATTTATTAAAAAATACAGTGAATTCGAAAAAGCGGTTCATGGACATAAAATTTCCTGTATCTAAATTGGTAAAGATATCCCATGTTGCAAAAAATATATGTTTTTGCTGCTGTATAATTTACTGAAATGTTTAAAGACAAAGTATTTTATTTAGAGCATACTTTTAGGGGTTAAAATTAAAAAAATGTATATTAAAGTTGAAACAAGTTACTCTAGATAAAATCAAATAAATTCTTCAGATATTAACTAATTTTCAAGAGGAATTACTTAAAATTGCTAAATTTACAGCAAAATATTTGCATTATTATACCCTTCACTACAGGTGAAAGGTTATATATAAGTTTGTCATTCCATTTGTAGTTTCTACAATATTCATCCAAGAACTCAAAAAGTATATATATTTTGGATTATTATTGACAATATAATGATGTCCTTCTGACCGTGTGTCTGTTGAAATCAGTTTTTAGAAATCTCTAGTTATAGAATATATATATTTTATACATCAAATTGTAGGAAATATTCCTTAGAAAAACACTAACAACAATAAGCAACATTGGTTGATAAGTAACTGATATATCGACAAAAAAATAAAGATACTCCCACGAAAAATTCAAAAACTGAATAAAATAAATCAGCCAAAAGGCATTCTTAGGCCCTTGTTTTATATAAATCGGTCATAAATACTTTTAAATCAAACTAATTTGTTCATAAATAACCGAATCTACAAAAACATTTATATTAAGCATTGTAATGTTATAAAAACCAAATCTTAAAATATTTTCTCTATGTAATTTTATTACCATTAAAAAACATTTTGAATTTACACAAAAATTCTTAGTTTTCTGTTACTGACTTTGCTACCAGTAAAAAATAGTTTCATTCTTAACTAAAAATATAAAATAATTCTTTATGTTCATTTTTAAGTTTTGTAAAGATTAAAAAATTGTGTTTTTGAATTTAAAATTATATTTTTAAGACATGTGTAATTTAAGTTACTTATATTATTTACAGTTAGTTTTCCTTTAATGGGCAGTTTGAAAAGAAATTTAAATTTAGCATATAACTTTGTATATCTAGTATTTCTTTTAAATATTTAAAACTGTCAATAGATTGTTCAAAAAATCCCAACAAATTATTTCCTTAATTTAAAAATTATTACATTATCTACAACTTATAAATTTACCCACTTGATAATAAAAAAATAAATCAAAATCATATTATACATTCATATAAAACTGTCTGTTTAAGAAAAAAAAAATTTTTTTTCGTAATAAGAATATTGGTAATCCTGCTTAAGGATGAAAGAAACTTAACTGAAATTATGATAAAGTCAGCACACTTTTTCACACAGACACACTCTTTTAATAATAAATTTATATGTATGGGAGGATAGACATTCATACAAAATATGACAAGAAAATAAGGAAAACTTTCACATATATCTACAATATTTTGCTCCACTTCATTCTATGCAAAAAGCTAAAAAAGAAAAGAAAAAAAAAAATAAAACATATGATAGTCATATACTTAGAGGACTATGGAGACCTCTCATAGAAAGACACATGAGTGCATTCATGAGTTCAGTTAAATAAGTGTGAGAGTGAATTTCTTATACTATTAAGAATTTTTTATCAACATCATCATTATTTACATACATATGTACATATATATGAATATGTGTTTTGTACTCATATACTCATACATGTATATTTATAATAAATCTATGTTTGTGTTGTTAAGCAAAAAACAAAAAAAAGTTTTCTTGTTTTTCTTTTAATATCTATGTATGAGTGTACATATATTTTTGCTTTTGTATACTAAAAGTCTTTATAAGTCTGACTCTTTTAATAAACAAAATTCCCATTATATTTCTATACATTTTTTTTTTGTTGCGAAATTTCATATGCGTTGTCATTTTTTTTTTTTCATATACATTACTTTTTTTTTTTTTTTTTTTTTTTGTTTTTTTTTTTCATATACATTACTTTTTGTTTTTGTTTTTTTCTTCTTCTTTCCGTTTTGACAAAACAAATGATTAATATTAATATTAAGATTATCAAAATAATACACTTTGGTAAGCAAACAAAAAAAATAAATATTAAAACTTTTTTCTTCTTTGTAAAGTCATGTGAGTGTATATTATTTATCAAAGGATCATTGAGTATTTAAAAAAAAGATACATGTAATTTTATAACAGTGTTTTTTTTATTAAAATGTTTTATTTAACATTCATCGTACATTTATAAAAAATATAAATTTTTTTATACTTTTGAGTTGTCATATATTTTGCAAAATATTTCAGGACATGTAAATTTATCCTTTGATATGTTCAGTTTATCATTTATACAAAATGTAAAGCATAAATAAAAAAAAAAACAAAAACTCTTGTTAAATACTTTTACGAGCAGTATAAAACTTTTTTCATCAATTTTAAATTGTTTTTTTTTTTTTAAACTCATAAATCACATATTGATAGCATTTAATTAACAGATATTTTATTTAATACTTATATTTAGTTATTAAATATTTTAAATAAAAATTAGCAAAAGAAATTTATAAAAAATTCTTCTTTTGTTAATTAAAAAAAGTTCATGAAAACTTTCGTAGAAAATGAAATATTTTTTTATTTTTTATTTTATTAACACAATTCTGGGAATCTTTTTTTATTTTATTAATGATGTATTCAAAGAAAAATAATAATATCTAGATATAGCAAAATATCTATTTAAATAAAATGAAAATTGTAAAAAACTGTTATTATTTCGTAAAATAATTATGCTAAATATTTTAAAAAGTCGAACTATTTAATTTTTGTATATAAATTTCAAAAACTCTTTTTCTGGGACTGTTTTAACCCTAGAAGGACTTCGATATTTTTACCCTTCTGAAGGCTTTGTCAGTCGAAACGACTACCACATACTTTTATTCGAAATATTTAAAGATAAAACAATTAATTTTTAATTGAGGAATTAATTTAAATAAAATAAATGGAAAAATGTAGGAAATATACGTTTTTCTAAAATGTATGCATCCTATAATTATTCTAACCAAAAAAGGGTTTTAAAAAATGTTTGTCATTATATTTCATTTGTTATACTTTTTTCAATTTTTATTACAGTATCCTTAGTAGTTAAGTGTTTTTTTTTTTCACAGAAGCTGAAATCTTATTTTTCTTTTTCTACGATTTATACGATTGTTATAAATTTATCTGTATATAAGAAATTTTCGGTATTTTTATAATTTTAGGTTGATATATAGCTTAACTAGATCCCAATGGGCTTTCGAAGGAAATTTTATTAAAAAATGGTTCTTAATTGTTTGTAATATATTTTTTGAAAAAAAAAAAAAAAAACTATTAATATAATTAATGTTTATTTTAATGCAGAAAGTATAGAGCAACACCGATATATCTTAATTTATAATGATATTTCACTGCATATTTGGTCTAAAATATCAATCGCGTCCTGTGGTTTTATTATAGTACTCATGATATGAGATGTCGATCTGTAATCGTTAGTACTTTATAATATGCTTTATTCAGTTTTCAGTATGTCTTTTCTATTTTGTATGGAGTATATCATCAATCCGTGATGTGACAAAAAATACTTATGTGTTGCTAAAATTATTTCTGAAAGTCATATTGTCTATATTTTCGGCCCATAAAATATATTTCACACTATAGAAACAAATATTAAATACAGTGTATTACTAATTTTTCTTAATGACTTCTTCGCAAAAAGTTCAAAAAGTCATTCTAAGTGCTTCGTTAGTTGTTTCGATTAACAAGGTTGCTCAAAATACTAACTTCCAGACCGCTCACAGCAACATACATCTGTGCACTACAATCTCTTATTAGCGGAAGGAAGAAATGTCACTCAAAATGGCATTGTTGTAAGTCGAAACGACTAACAAAGACCTTCAGGGTTAAGAATATAGTAAAATAATTTGAAATTATAACTTTTCTCTGAATAATATTGGAAATTTAGTAATTCTACAAAAACTTATTAGTATCGCCCACGTATACTTTATAATCCAAAGCAATACAAATTAATCATTGCTTATACGCACTGTTGTCTACAACTAATTTTGATTTCTTGAAAGCAATACAAATCTTGATTTTTTATCTTAGAATACCTTTTCTTTACGATTTCTTTTTTTTTTCTTAATTTTATTTAAAATTAAAAATTTTTCAAATAATGAGATAAAAATATTACGGACATAGTAGGCCATGTCTTGTTGATTTGACACAGTCTTCGATGACACTATACGACAGCTCCGAATAAACATTGATGATATTTTCGAATATAGGGCACTTAGGTCATCAGTGATAACCTAAGCAACACGTCATTTATATTTTCGTCAAACATATTAAGAAAATTACATAAAAACAGAGTTGAGATTTGAACCCAGGCCATTAAACTTCATATCACCTTTTGAATAGTCAAGCACACTAATCACTTCAGTTACAATATTCTCTACTTTTTTATGATTTTATAAATGCATAATAAATTTATCTGACAGTTTAAAAATAGTTATTGATGACATTGTTATGCAGCATATCGTATGTTCACGACATTCTCGATGGACATTTAACTTATGTTGTCATCGAAGCATATATGTACGCCAATTTAGTATATTTTATTATTACAATCACCAGAAATGGGGTAAGATGACAACATAGATGAGTTTTAATCAAATTTGTCCACTACATGCATTTTCTTGACGACAAATTTCGACGACATCCTTGATGAAAGTTCCTTGACGAAGGTTCGGGAAGAAAAAAATCCACGTGATATTTCAAAGGCCAAGATAATTGATAGCACATTGAAAAGAATTTCAAACACATGTGGTGAAAAAGCACACCTGTTAGCTGAGTACTCAGGCTATTTGGTGCAAAAAGTTAATGTTAATACAAAGTTGAAAACATAGTCCAAAATATTAAAAACTAAAATGCTGCAGAAAAAATTAGAAGCCAAGAAAAAAATATGGAAGTTAAAATCAAATTTCCTAAAAAAAATTTTCATGTTGGAAAATGCACGACGAAATGTATATACTGACAGCTTCCTGGTGTCCGAGAATATATTAGGTCCGAGGATATATCAGGTTTGTCAAGATTTTTATAGTCAGCTCTATAAATACCGAAAGCTACAGCAAAAAATATTTGCAAAAAAGTATTTTTCTTTCATATGAGAGCACAATGGATCTATATGTTTTTGGTCCGATTTGGCTCCTTGTTACTACCCAAGAATGGTCTGGATTGGTCCGAAAACAATTACATAGTATTTGTATTAAGAGTGGCCAATTCTCTAAATTATCCAAAGTTAAGATGAGCGAAAATATATGGGACTTTTGTGAAAAAAGAATTGAAGAGGACCAAAATATTTGGTGTTCCAAAATATTTTAAAAAATTTTGTTTATTTATTTTATTTATTTATTTATTTATTTATTTATTTATTTATTTATTTATTTATTTATTTATTTATTTATTATTTGTTTTGCCGTATCTCTTGTAATTAATAGACTGTCGCCATTTTGTCCATATTAATATATTACCAAGTTTTACTCTCGTCGACTTTAACTTTTCCAATTTCTTATTAACCGACATGAAAATTATAAAAACCATAAATTAAATTAACATAAGTAAATTTTTATTCTTTTTCCATAACCATAAACGCATGTTTAACTTCATATATTACATACTTATACATATTTATAAACACTCATACATTTAAAGTGAAAATTAAAACAAACAAAACGAAAAGTGTGCAGGCTCATTCATACACGAGTATCAAATACTCAAACTCAACTCGAATTTTCAACACATAAACAAACAAAATTATTATGATCACAATATTTGGTAGGCAGGCACATGCAATGTCCAAAGACTAAAGGCGTTAGTATTATTGTTGTTGTTTTGTATAGGTACGAGTAATTTGCTCCCTATATTGCGTTTCATGTAAAGAATTTTATTAAAAAAAAACAAACTAGAAAAATGAAACTGAATTGAAAACAAGAAAGAAACGGAAGAATAAATGTATGTGCATAGTAGTTTTATGTGTGTGTGTATATATTTTATAATTATCCTTGAACTTGAAGGCATTTTAAAGTTTTGCCATTATTTTCAGCCAGAAAGGGAGTGTGAGCAAGTTTATTTGTATAACTTTCGATTTTTGAATGTGACTCTGGCTTTGGCCAGAATAAGTAAAAATAAAGGAGTTGCTGCTGTTTTGGGATTTAAATTCGTACGTAAATTCGATTCTTCATCATCTTCTTTCATTGTTTCGTTATTTTTTGGCAACTGTTAACAGGAGTTTTGTGAATGTGCAACATTTCATTTTGGTAAGTTTTTAAGTTTTCTTTGTGTTGTTGTGTTTACATTTTTTTTTCGTTGTTGTAATGTAAATTTGTATTTTTCAAATTAAGGTAGAAAGTGTCTTTAAAGGTTTCAAGGTTTTTATTGTTAGAAATTTTCAAAAAATGAATTGAATTAAAGTGAAATAAATTGAAGGTAAATGCACAAAACATTTTATAAAATTATGCAAATATTAAAATTTTTGCGCTAATAATAATTTTTTTACCAATGTAAATATTTATATCCTAAAAATAATTTAATTTCATAACCATTTATAGAAGAAGAAAGAAATTTAATGTTTAGAAAGTATACACGTAAGAACAGCTCTTTTACAATTTTTTTCATTGAAATACCTCGCGGTACTGTCAACATGTTTTGTTATTCCCATGTAAAATTTTTTCGTGAGTATATTACTCTTCCTCTCCTTTAATCTCTAATTTTCTGGACATAACATTTTAAACTTTTGTGCAGTAGTTTTACACTAACAAAATATAAGTGATTGTTGTTGTGTTAGATGTGCGAGTACTTCATAATTATGCTATGATTTAGACCTTAGTTCTAATCATGCCACAAAAATTAAACATTTCAATGTAAATGGATTTACAATTACAAATAAAACTGTGGTACAGTTTTTTTGACTATTTAAATCAGAACTTTGCAAAATCAGATTTTTTTTTTTGTATTATTTATGTGTTTTAGATAATGCTAAAAATTGTAACATCATATTTACCTAAATTTTTTAAATATTTTTATTCTAATATCATATTTTGCCATATTTTTATGAAAAATGCATATTTTGAACATAATTTAGAAAGTAAAATGGCATATTTTTGCCTATGTACTTTAGAGTATAATCTCATATTTTTTTACTAGTAAGATAAAAATGTACACATAGTTTGTATACCCTACATAGGTGCTTGATGTAATCTGCGTTTGTGCTGATATTTGTTAAGCTCGATAAACGTTTACCAACACCACCATAAAATATATGAATCAACTCTGAATCACTTTTTAATACGATCTAATACGATGTCGGTCCATCCGTCCGTCTAGCTGGCTAACTGTCCCTAAACATTCTGTGCACAAAGTACATAATTCAAAGACACTTGGCACTTCTATGCTAGAAGGGCGAGGTCTATTGAAATTGCTTGTGATCGGTCCCTTCGTGAGTCTCAACATACAAAAATATGAAATGTAAAGATGTTATATACAAGTATCAGTATTTTTAAAAAATTTTTTGAAGATCGATCCACAATTAACCCACCCACCAGAAATAGACCTTAAATGCAAAAAAATCAATGCATTAGCATTGCATTATTTTATGTTTGTGTTTTTGTTTTTACATTTAATCAAAGTTTTAACCTACAATTGGCAACAGGTGTGATATAAATCCCCTTCCCTAATTTGTATGCACATACACTATGTATATTGTGTAAATTATGAATTGAAAATTTTTAATTTCAAATTGTATCAAAATTAATTAATTAATTTATTTATTTTTCACTTTCTTTGATGTTACAAATGAAACAATCTGCTTTTCAATAAAATGAATGCAGAAGTGTTAACGTTATTCACAATTAGGTGAAGTGAAATCAGTATTTCCGTTTCCAACTTGTTTAGCATTTTGTGTTTTCTTTTTAAAGAGTTATGTCCTACATAGTAAGAATTATGCATTTCAATTATATTTTTATATAACTATGTAAAGTGTATATTTTCTAAAGATTTATATTCATGAACTTTTCTAAAATGTATTTTTATTTAATTCATAATTTCTTGGCACTTGACTTGAATAGATATTTTGAAGTGTGCCAAAAACGTGTAGTAGTGCAAATGTCATTAAAACGAATTTTTCAAATACTTCTTATTTTCTTATTTAAAAACTAAACGTTATTTTAATTAATATTTCCATTTATTTTTCTTAACTTAATTTAATTTTCATATTCATAAACAATTATCAACACAACAAAAAGTGTTTAACAATTGAAAAATATCATAAAATGTTAATTCAACCATTCATCCATTTCATTAATTTATGCATTCATTCATTCTCTCACTCAGTTAGATACATATTTTTTGTTTCTTCATTGAAGTTATTTGGTGCTGCTTTAAATTATCTGAAGAAATGAAAGTAAAGTGTCATAAAATTAGCTTTTCTAAATACAATAAACAGCTAAAACATAATAAGAAATTCATTATAAAATATTTAAACAGAGCAAGAATAACAAAATCCAAACAGATATTTTAGTATTTAACAGCAGAAATGTAATATTTTATTTCTGCTTTATTACTGGATGTCATTTCCTTCTAGTTGTATTTCCTGCCTACTGTCTGTCTCTTTTCAAAAATATAAAAGAAAAAAGAAAATATTATAATAATCATCAGAATAATCGGTTTGATATTAAAATAAACTAAAAACAGGAAAAAGGAAAATATATACAGTGCACTCGCGAAAACGTGAACGACTCAGATATGTGAAAAAATTGTCTGTCGCTGAATATTCTACAACGTGAAACTTGAAAGCTTAAAAACGTGAAAATTTTTTTTTTTAATTTTTTGATTTTTATAAATGGCAAAAATTAGTTCACGTTTCCGTGAGTCTACTGTATTTATATATATATAGAGAGAGAGAGAATACAGCAAAAATAAAACAGAATTCCAAGAATTTTAACAAACAATTTAAAAATGACAGTTTCATTGGGCCGGCTTGGCTTATAAATCATATTAATTTAACCACTTTATAAATCATTTTAGCAAAAAATAAAATAAAATAAATAAATTTCTTAATATTTATGAGGATGTTGGTATGTCTTAAAAGCAACATTTTTTATTTATTTATTATTTTTGTATTTGTATGCATATAAACAGGATAAATACATATAAATCTCTTTATGTACGTTTATACATATTTATAGTATTAAACAAGTAAAAATTGTTAACTAAACTTTTCTGCTCCACTTCACCACTGCTGAAGCTATAACAAAAACGACAGATATGCTGAAAGTTGGACGAGTAGGCGGGCGGACCATTGAGACAGACAAACAATTTTATTTCTTCTTTAAGATTATGGCAACATCATCAACAAAAAAACGAAGAAGGGGAGTATTTTTGTACTGGAAGATTGGGATAAAAAAAGGCAACTGAAAAAGTTTTCTTATTAAATAAAGCGGTTTCCACTTCAAAAAACAATTCAAATCTTTGTTTTTTTTTT
>MINK01189761.1:9267-41439 GCA_001735545.1 Phormia regina | reverse complement strand
TTTTTTTTTTATTATTTCTACTTCTCTGATTTCATCGTTTTATTTTAGAAGAAGCGAAAAGTTTCACTTCAGTGCTTTATACGTTGTGTTTTGTGTTGGGTTTTTTTTTTTTTTTTTTTTTTTTAAATAGTTAAAACTCAAAACCAAAAAACGTTATAATATTCTAGTTAAAGTTTAATTTAAAATTTCTTTAAATAAAAATTTGTTTGAATTTAACAGCCTTGTTTTCCTATTCATTGCATTTAATACGAGTCTTTCATTCATTCATTCATTCATTATTACATTCACTTCACTCAAGTCACTTAGTTACTTATTCAATCAATCAGTGCTTTCATTTAAGAATTCCTGGTATAAAATCAAAATAAAAAGTGTATAAATAAAAAAAAATCTGAATTAAACTTTATTAAGTATTTATTATGGTTTGAACTCTTATCCTTTCTGATGATTTTGATAAAAATTAAATTGTATTTGATAAGTTTTATAGTATTAAATATTTGGTTTTGTAAAAAAAAGAAGAATTTATCCATATCTATATTTTAAATTGTAGATGAAAGAAAATTAATGATATTTCCATGAAATATATATATAAAACACTCATTTGATTTATCCTTTAGAAAGATAGAAAAAAAAATACATTTAATTCAATTTAGTTAAAATGTTGTGGTTAATCCTTTTTTGCTTGCTTGCATTTACTTGCAAAATATTAAAAGCTAAAACCACGAAAGCTAAAGTGAAATAAATTTTACAGATTTTATCCCTTTGATATGAAAATTCAAAAATAAAGTTTCGTCTTTAAAAGAGTTTAAATTTTATTATTTTTTAATTGATATTAGAAAAAAAACTTAGGACATTTCTTGCTGAGTTACACCGTAGTTTTGAAAAAAAAAAACTCATAGCCTAATTCTACATCTATTATTTCAAAATTTTATTAAAAATGCATTTACATTATTAAAATATAATTAAAAAAATCTACATTTGAAAAGTGCATATCTAAAGAAATTCTGTGTTCAATATTTTGGGGGTTATTAAATAAATGCGAGAAAATCCGCCCCTTTAACTTAGGTGAGGGAAGATTGATTTTGTCATTCCGTTAGCATACTTTTTCGTTCATTCCATATAGTATATTCTGGGTCCTCGTAAAATTCCAAAGCGATTTAGCTAAGTCCGTCCGTTTGTCTATCTGTGTGTTGAAATCAGGATAGATCTTGTGGTGGATCACTAAAGGGGGGCGAAAATTGGGTCAATTATTTCAGCTATATAAGAGAAGTATGAGAAAATAGCATTTCAATCAAAATTCTATATCTATTTAACTTTAAAATATTAAATAGAAAAAATTTAATTTTTAATATGCGTGCTGTCATATTTCCTTTAGTTGCTTTTATTATATTCTGGATACAAAGAAAAAACTTGCAAAATTTATTTAAATAAATTCAGTAGTTTCTCTATGTAGCAATATTGACATTCATGCAACTGCTGCTGCAAAATAACCACAACAAACTGCAAATATCTTACTAAAACTAAACAAATGTTACTGTTGTTCAAGTACTGTCTAAGTTTTACTTATAAAAAAAAGTAAATTTATTAATAAAATAAAAAAATAAATATTTTAAAAATTCCTTAACATGCAACAGCAGTACATTTGCTAAAGCGGTTTGCTGCTGTAAATATTTGCAGTTGGTTACAGTAACGTTATCATAGTAGAATTGAAATAGAAAAGCGATCATCCAGAGGGAAAAACATTAAAAGGCTTTTAGTTCAAACTAAAAAAAAAACTATAATGCGGTTTAACTAAAGGAAAAAAAAATAGTAACTTTTTCGTTTTGCAGGCAAATATTGCAAAACAATTGAAAAACTTAAGCTTAACCAAACAACAATAACAAAAAAAAAAAAAAACAACAACAAAACGATTCAGGCCAATGACTCTTATTTACTTACCACCACTACCATATTGTATCATATGATGAAATTGCATTTTATGCTTTCTTTTGCAACTTTTGAAAAACTGGACAGTATTGAGATGAAAAACTAAAGTCAATTGATGATATGAGTGTTGTGTAAACTAAGTATTATTGGAATTTAAGAAGAAAAATTTAATGAAAAAAAAAACAACAAAAAAAATTGTGATCTGCTTTAAAATGAATGTAAAAGAAGTAAATTGATGTCAATGTTTCAGGTTATACAATGAAAAAACAAAAAATAAAAATCAATTGGTTGCATTTTACTGATAAGATTTTTTAAGACCTTTCGAAGTCCTTCGTTGATATTCGAATACATTTGATATATGTATAAAAAATCGTATAAATATTTTATGATATTTAAAAACAATTCTATGAATGGAAAAAAAGAAATAATTGGACGAAATGTAATTTCAAATGTTAAACCTTTTTTAGTTTTTTCTGTCTCATACACTTTTTTTAATGCAAGTTATTCGATATCACTATGCTTTTCATTCAATCATTTAATAAATCCTCAAAAGAATTTTTCTCGATAACGTTCCAAATTTAAAAAACTATGTTTATATCTCTTTTAGTCCACTCATCATTTTCAATAATCTATTTGAAAAATATATTAAATCAATAAACAAAATTTAAATGAAAGAAATATTACACGAATTTTATTTTCGCCATTTCTTTTATTTTTTTCTGGAATAAATTAATTAGATTTGTTAGTAAAATGTAATAATTTTGTTATTATTATTACCGTTATTATTATTATTTTATTTATATATTTATTTTTTATTATTATTATTATTATTATTATTATTAATATTTTTTTTTTTTTAATTAAAAAGAAAACTAAGACAAACACAATCCAATTCAAAATTAAATAACTTGAAAATATTGGGTAGATTAAATATAAATGTTAAGATGGGCTATTCTAGCTTTGTAGACGAGAGAGGTAAAGAGAATGTAAAAGTTTATTATTCTCTTGTCCTCTCTCTCCTATAAACTCAGAATTGCAGCAAGAAAAATTGCTGTGTGTGAACCCGGTCTTAGGAATAACTTTGAAACTATTGGGTAGATAAAATATAATGTTAAGATTGCTTAAAGACTATTTTCGTTCGAAAGTCTATTCTTGTTAAACATGTAACATTTTTATATTTCTATTATTATTTTTATATTTTACACTACCGTAGGTAGTTGGGGTATTATATGTTTGTGCCAATATCGTAAAGCAGAAAATCATCCTACTCCTAACCTAACTTAAAGAATACCGTTCGGCTCAGAATAATTTTCTGAGTCGTTTTAACCATGTCCGTCCGCCTGGTCAGCTGGCTGGCTATCCACAAGCAGAGAAAAAATATGGTTCAGGTGATCATAAACTAAGAGCAACATACTATAATTGTAATATATGAATCCAGATTACATTTACAGTATATTTGTACGTAATCATTATTATGATTCTATTTAATAATATATGTATTAGTAAATTCTATAACCTTACTTATGATTTTTGTAAATTTTATAACCTTTTTTTTATAAAATTGCTTTCAATTCCACCATGTAATTTATCATTTAATGATCTTATATACTAATATTATCATATATATAATTCCATTTTATCATATAGAAATCCCATTTCATCGTATATATATAAAATCCCAAGTTATAATATTTATAATCTCATTTTATCATATATATAATTCCATTTTATGATATATATTAACTAATTTCATAAATTATATATGTATATACCATTTTATCATATGTATAATCCCATGTTATCCATATACCACAATATGTGGTACATTCATCACTGTATCAAAACAAACCTTATCAATTTATATTTGTTCATATATGAACTAAATGAGAATTAATGTACTAAGAAATTCCTGGACTGATACACAAGAATGTATATTCAAAAGTTTTTAAAGCAAATACAAAAAATTGGCTTAATGGTTCTAGAATTAAACAAATTTGTAATATTAACTGAATGGTTTGTAGAAATAACCATGATCGTTCATTATTTCATCTGGCCCTCATACAAATGTCCTCCCGGAATAAAGTTTTAACAGTCATTATGTAAGCACTATGCTAAATTTCCTTAATATCGGAACATAATTGACCATTGCTCCCATATACGACCCAATTATGGGAATCACCCAAATAATTTATAAATACTTGTGAATCTTAATATCGATTTAATATTCTGTATTAGTATTTTTTATTTTACACTTAATACAAATATAGATACATAATTGGCCCATTGCCGTATTTTGGTACACATAGGCAATAGAGTAGGGAATTATATGGTCGGTCTTGACCGACTATATATTTCGTTGATATTTGGAAAGTGAAAGAAAATAGAACAAAGTTTTAATTTTTATTTTTTTGACAATTATTGATATTTACCTGCTTGCCTACAAGCTTAATGGTAGTAATTATTCTTATACGAACATGAAGGCACCCTACCGATAAGATTTTTTTTAAGATTAATTTATTTGCTATGATTAATTGATTCTTAAAAAAAAACTTCTCAATACTTCCTTATAATCATAAAATCATTAAAAGAACTTCTTTTGTAGGTGTTGATAAGATCTTAGTTAGTGTTAAAGAAAAAAATAAAATAAATGTTTGTACCAATGAAAGCCGAATCCTTTCAAATATTGATTTATTATATTTGTTTAAATTTCTTTGTCAAATGATCGGATTAAAAAAGAGTATAGTTGCCTAGAACGCATAAACTATGTTTCATTTCAAATTTACAACACTGACCGTAGAGTAGAAAAACACTTTATCTTTCACTCAAGCCAATCAGTTGTTTTTTTTTTTAGATACTTTTGTTAAAAACTTTGCTTTCTGACACTTTGGTATTATGTATTTTATTTTTTACGTTTTATTTTATTATTATTTTTTTTTTTTTTTTGTATATTTTTTCTATTGTTATTTGTTGTTCTTAGCTGCTTTATTGGTTGTTAGATTGTAAGAAAAAAGGAATAAAAATGTTTAAACTTTCTTCATCCTTCTCAGAATAAAGTTATTGAGCTGTAAACAAGGTGTTCACCAAAAGTTTTTTGTTACAGTTTTTTTCTTTTTAAATCTAAAATACGAACTAAAGTTAATATTGTATAACTAAGTAAATTATTTACAAGTTGAAATAGTTTAAAATAAATGAAGTGTATGAAAATCGTTTAGTTTTAAATAATCAGGTCCTAGCTTTATGGATTTACAATAAAACAATTTGAATTAAATTTATTGCATTTGATAGTCTTGTAAGTAGGTAAAACATATTTTTTATTTATTCAACAACCACATTTATCTTTTTTTAAATTTTTAAATAAAATTGTCTAAGAAATATATTTCTAAATAAATATTTTACAATAAGAGAATATCTATTTTTAAAAATAAAATCATTTAGCAAAAATATTCATGATCTAAGGACTAACAGAAGTGTTGTAAAATGTGTTTTCTGGCAAATTTGTTTAAACATTTCTCTCTGACAAATGCTTTAAAATATTATTTTTTTCACTTTTCTAAGTAGACATAAAATTCAAATCTTTTCCTTATTGATTTTTCTGACAATTGTAAGTTTTATTTTTTTCTACTTAAACTTTTTTTGTTGTTTTACTTATTTATTTAGATTCTATGTTTTTGTTTTATTTTTTTATTTTATGTTGACAATACGGATATTATAAAGGATTTCAAAGGACAAAAAATAACAACAAACAATCCTTATTTGACAGATGTGTTTAACGGTTTTTCTTGTTATTTGTGGAATCAATATTGGTTTTAACAAAAAAATAAAAATAAAAAATGTCAAATGGGTGACAATACATTGGAAATTGAAAGTGTAGAATTTTTAAATTTTTAAATTAATTTTTATAAAAAATCGTTTATAACTTTATTTTTCATCAAAAGATATCCTCACGGAGTTGATTTCGAAATTCTTGTAAATTTGATATATTTTTTTAAATAAAATGTCTTTCATTTAAGTAGTACAAATAATCACATAATCTATAAACAAGGATATGAGTTGGTCAAATGATAATAAATTTTTCTATTTTAAATATAACCACATAATCACATAACTTAAAAACCAACCTATCGTGAATGACCTTAATAGTATATGCAAAAAAAATAAATATTATATTCAATTCGAAGATTTAAAATTAAACACAATATTGTGCAAGTATTGGGTATTAGTATAGAGTGCAAGTATTAAGTATTAGTATCGAGTACCAAGTATTTGCATTCCATTTTTGGGCACTAAATACTTTTGATCAAATCATTTACAGTTCAAATTGCGCTAAATAAAATTGCGCGAATAAAAGTATTACAAAGAATTCCTTTTCAGAAATCGAGCAATATATACAAGAAGATATACTTGAAAGGAAAAGTTGTCCTTTAGAATGGTAGAAAAGTAAAGAAAATAAATATCCCAAATTGGTAAAACAGTTCATATGTAAATATATTCTTGTGTTTTTTCTCAAAGCACAATTTCATTACTTATTTATATTGTATCTGAATAATTTTATTTACTTTTGTGAACGTTGAATTTAAAATTAACTTTTAACTTTTTTTTATGTTTTAAATAAATGCATAAAATTTATAAAATATATTCATATTATTTTTAAACAAAAGAACCATAATTTGAAATTATACTTCAAATTAAGAAATCGTTTAGTATCGAGTACCCAAATGAAAAAATATTGTGTATTATCGAGTATTGAAAAGTATTTGAAAAGAATTTGCCAGTACGTTAGCTTGTCAAACGTTTATTTTATAACTCAAATACATCTGATATACTCTGTTTATTTCGTCAATCTCGTGTCCCTATTTCTTAATATTCTGTCCGATTTAAACCCAAAACTTCTATGATTTCTCCTCTCCTTTTCCCCCAAATTTCTACATTTATATTTCAAAAATTCCAAACTGAATGCAGTTTCGCTCTAATGTGTTATGGACAAAATTTATAGAAAACATTACATTAGTTCCACTGTGCATTGTTTTAAATTGTTATGAATTCAAATGAAATATTATTTGCAAAGAAAATCAATTGCAATTTAAATTAAAACCAAAATTTTTAGTAAAAAATATAAATATTTTATTAAATTATAATTCAATGTAATTTAATTTCAAAATAAATGCTTTAATTTGTTCTTTTTAAATTTTGTACCATTTATGCTTTACCTAGTTGTGGTACTTTTTTAAATTTCTTGTTTTTTTTTTATTAAATTCTTTTATTTTAGCATTAAACTTAAACCTTTTCAGTGCTGCTGTAAAGTTTGCTTTTTTTTCATTTTTTTTTTTCGTAACGGAAGTATAGAATCTTTATATGCTGGACTATAGAAAGATTGTTTAGAAATCTAATTAATGAACATTTTTTTTCTTTTTTTTTTCCAATGTTTACTTCTTTTTCATTTTATTTCATTTTCTTTACGAAGGAAAATACTCTTACAGGTATTTCCTTTTTGTATTCTTTTGTAAATGAAAATATATTTATATATTTTTTTTTCTTTTTGTTTTGTATCCTGCAAATACTTTTTGCTGTATACACTAGTATTACAATCATAAATACTTATGTATGTACATTCACATACATATGAACACATGAATTCAATTGCAGAACACAACTATTTGGGAATTTATGGTTGAAAAATAAAGAGAAGATTTTTATTTTTTTATTTTATTTTTTATCTTGGTCAAATTTAATGAAAAACTTTATTATGTTTCAGGGAAAATTCATGTTGATTTCATAATGCATTTTTCTTTCGTTTCATATTTTTTAATAACTTCAAATAGAAATGATAATAAAATTTAAATTTTCTTTAAATTCTTTTGGTATCTGTCTAGTATTTAATGACTTTTAAAAATTATACTAAATTTTTAGTTTTCTTTAATTAAACTAAAGCTAACAAGTCGTATCGGTAATTTATGATTATTTAAGTACGATTCAGTCTAAAGATAATTTGTTTGTAATGATTAACTTATTGTCCCTGAAACTATGTATATCCAACTTTCCGTAATTAAGGAAAAAGTACAAAATATTCAATTGATAATCTAAAATCAATCATACGCTCTGTATTGCTTACATTTGATATGAATATACGAACCTTTTTGTTTATGTCCATTTTGAATATTGAATTGACATTAACTGCATAATAAATCTATTTGTATCTGTGTTCATATGTATGTATAATAACATTCGTAATAAAAATGTAGTAACTTTTTTAGATATCTACACAACTGGTGAGTGTAATTTTATTTTGGTAATCTTGTAGTCATACTCGTACATGATTTTCATTATTTGTTCCATTTTTTTTTTTTTGGTAAATTTGTAAAACATGTTTGTTTTTCCACATGTTCGTGACCACATGATATGGACACTACTGATGAGCAGATTTTTCATTTTAATATTTTTACAAAATTTTACAGTGGCAAATATCAAATGTGTCCATATAGTAAATGACCATTAAATTATATAAATTTAATCAGTATTTAATGATTACGTCAACTGGTTGACCAAAATAAAACGTTTCCTAATGGTAAATTCATCATAATTTATCCAGAAAGAAAGAAATAATAATAAAAAAAAATCTCTTATTGTATTTAATTTTAAAAATGATTTCATGTGTTGTGTGTCTTTTTGCAAACTCTTTTGTCATACACATATTTATTTGTATTTATACTTAAATTTCAAATATAATATTTTAAGCAAATTTTTATCTTACATTAAGTAATTTTTATTTGGTATCCTTTTTATATTATGTCTATCATATGCTTGTATGTGTGTTTTTGTTTATAACAAATTTTATATATGTACAAATGTCATTTTAAATTTTTGGGGTTGTAAACAAATTTTTAAGTCATTTTATAATTTTTACTGTAAAAATTTTCTGGGTTTTGTTCACATGAAACCTTAAAAACAAGCAACAACGACATGAAAACATTGTTGTTAAAGGATTTCCTTTTTGGTTTAAAATAACTATAAAATACATACAAACATTTATAAATGTAAATAAGTATGTAAGTAAATTTTACATTTATTTACACACACACACAGACATACATATATATGTATATGTGTAAATGTTTTGTATAAGATAGTGTTTTGTATATAAAATATTTTGTCATTATTGTTTTTATGATGTTCATTTGACATTTTTCATTTTTTTTTAATAATTTCACAATATTTTATATATGATTCTGAAAGTGTGTTTGTATATATGTTTACATGTGTAGATATATAAAAGGATGACCCTTAAAAGCTAAGAGAAATTGCTATAATTATATGTATAATGAAGGTGTTATCAAATTTTTATGTCACTCATTTTAAACATTTAGAAATTTAGTTATGAAAATATTTTATTATATAAAACGCTTATGGTATTTTTTTAACAACAGCAGCGAATTTATTTAATTTAAAGCCTGGCAACAAAATGAGGAACATGAATTTAAAATATAAAGAGTGCGATCGAAAAAAAACAACATATATAAAATTTAAAAACTTGGAAACGATTGATCATAGAGTTTTCATTGTTTTTATGTTTAATTGATAATATTCTACAGAGCATAGAAAAATATATAATTTTTACTCTTCTAACCACTATTTTTAAACTTATACCCTTTTTCCGTTAAACCTTTCATTTGAGCTTTGATAGTTGTTTCAGACACTTCATGGAACACTCTTTGTTCTCTTCAATTTTCCTTCCACAAAAGTATGAAATTAGATTATAATTTTCGTGCCTTTTTTTCCACCATTAGTCAAACTGAAATTTTTATAAAAGAGAAGAAAATTTCAAAAAATTCATTTAAAATATTAATGATAAAAAAATAAGCAAATTTTCTCCAAAGTTGATTAAAATATTTTAGCCAATATTATTTTTAAATTCAACTCCTTTAACTGTGTATAGTCAGGGTGACTCTACAAATCCACTATTGTTTTCTTTTTCGTCCATCGAGTGATTAAATGTCTTTCTCTCTATGTATGACATAAAATTCCAGTTGCAGTTTTTTGTTTTATTTCCAGTGCAAAAACTAAGTGTTTTCCCCCCTAAACATGGACTAGACTATTTCAAATTTTTGAATACCCATCAAGTATTCAAACAAGCACACGTGCCAGTGAGTTAATGTAAGTGAATATATACGTACATATATACATATTTCAGCGTATGTTAGACTAAATGTGTCATATCATATGATGTGACATTATGAATGTGTTGTGGTCATATATTTGGCAGTTTTTGTTAGATTGCCAAATAGACAGACAAACAATTTTACAAACACACTTTTGTATTGTTAAATGCGGTCTTATAAGTGTCACCATCATTAACTGCAGTGGTCATCTATCTTGTGTGCTCATTTAAATTCTCACACGCATACACCAACACACTTACAACAAAATTTATACATTTACATATTTTGTGTAAATTATATAAAGTGTGGTGTTGTGTTAGTGTAAAGTTTACATTGGTTTCAATATATGAATACATACATGCATACATACATAGTTCGACTTCATATTAGGCCCATAGGTAATAGAGTTTGTAATTTTATTACAAATGTTCATTGTCAGTTATTTCGATGTCATTTGAAACAATTACAAATTTGCATTTGTATAATGTTAAAAATAATGCAAATTTATTTTACTTTATACGAACATTTACACAAACAAACCTATTTTTGAACCTAAAGCTACAAATTTACTAAAGTTTTATATCATGTCTACTTTAGTGGTAGTAGTAGTATGAGCTATTTTGGGCTTATATTTTAAATTTTTAATTAGCTTTTTGATTTGGGATTTTCAATTTAGTGTTTTTCATTTTATCCCTCAATTCAATTGAATTTTCTTTTTTTGCTTCACTTAACATTTTAGTTGGCATTTATCCAAACAAATTAAATACCAACGAATACAAAAATTTTTGGTTGCCTATAACGCACACACATACATAAAATACGCAGATTTTAAATTTCCTAAACCACTCTGGAATTTTAGTCACATACTTACACATTTGTCTATCATGCCTATACCACTAAGTATTTATTAACAACCACCCATCAACTCACTTACTGCCTCTATTTTCTCTCTTTACAAATATGTATATGTAAGTATATGTCCCCCCTGTAAATTCCCTATGTGCTGGCTTGTTTAGTAATGGCCATAAAAAATAAAGACTTTAATTAAAACCAACACAATAACAACATTAAATATCTGTGTGTTAATCACAACAACTCTATTGAGACTAACAAAAATAACAACTATAACAATAACAACAACAACAGTAATAATAAGTTAAACAAAACTGTTAATGGTTGTTTTCGGTGTAAATGAATGAAATTGTAAGTCGGGCTATTTTTAAAACTAAAACGTAAACATTTAGCAACAAAAATTCATTCATTTAAAATCAATTAGTAATTAACTAATTGCCAAATACTTTGTCCTTAAATACGAAAATTGTTTAAATCACGTGAATAACAACATTAAATAAGTAAAAATGTACTTCCTTTAAGAGTTCATAAAATATTGTATCTAGGGATACTGTTCGGGGAGTTTTATTTTTTTTCCAAAGTATCTATTTAATTAAGTAAATTAATTTAAATTTAAGTAGATAAATATTTGTTAAATTTTACATTTATTTTCTTTTTAGTAACAAGACTTATGAAATGTCGAAACTTTTTAATTTAAAAGAAAATGTTTAAATAAGTTTGCACGCGAATGAAAACTTATTATGCGAGTGACATTATTATTGTTGGAAAATTTTGCTTCCTCTGATTAAACAAAGAATTTCGTTAAAGATTTTACTTAAATGTTTATTAAAGAGAGAGTTTTTAATATTTTACTTTAATTTTGAGGAAATAAAATGTATAGAATTAATAAATAAATAAAAAAAATTAAATGCTATAGAAAATTGTTAACATTAGTTTAAAAAAATATTTTGTATAATTTTAAAGCTAATTAAAGTTATTTATTTTCTAGTACGTTTTGTTGCCATAAATATTTGTGAATGCTTTGGTTCAATATAGAAAGTAAACTTTTACAAATTAAAATATTACATATTTGTAAGTATATAAACTATACAACGTTCACATAATTTTTAAGATATATTTGATATTAAAAAAAAAAAAAACAAATCGAAAAAAAACCCGTAAAGTCTTTTGAAATTACTTAAATATTTTAATATACCATATATTTATAATTTTCGCCCCAAAAAGTAGGCACCAAATAAAATAAGTATTTTGAAAAAATTATTTATAAACTTTGTAAATTGTTTATAAATGGGAAATGGGTAAATACCGGGTAAACTTGGTAGATATAAGTAAATACCCGGATATTTAACCAAAAGTTGGACATAAGTGCAAGGAGACATGGTTGAAAAACTGGCGCATATGAGTAAATGAATTGAAAAGTAATCACCTTATATTCACTCTCAGAAGAGGAAATTTTCCTCCTGATAAACTTAATGATACAAGTATCCACCAGTCAAATCATGTTGTTTACTTGGTACACATTTAGATAGGCGACTAACTTGGCGTCGTCATATAGAAACCAAAAGATTTCATATGAAGTTAAAAGCATTTAGCATTCACTGGTTAATACAATCAATCAAAATACTGTATAAAACCGTTTTAAAACCAATATGGACATATGGTATCCAATTATGGAGTACAGCTAGTAAAACGATCGTTTTAGTCTAAACAAAATAACGTTTAAAAAATCAAACTCAGATTTTAAAATATGACCCTGGAAAAGGAAACAAAAATTAATTTTAATAATTTTTTACTGTCAACCGAACGTTCTTGTTCGGCTACGGTATTTGGTAAAAAGTGAAGATCGTACCCATGACGACCATGTGTTAAAAGAATAACTTCCTTCTAAGTACTTCCTTCCAATGACAAACTAATGTTAATTTTATGACTTTTTATCATTACACACTTATCAGCATTCGTGATGTCCTATCCACTTGGATTTCGTTGAAACATAAACATGTACTATAATTAAAAAGCTACCTTCTTCAACTTGCTGAAACGATTTAAAAATTTTAAGTTTATGGGTCCTACGTAGTTCCACTACACACCAAAATGTTATTTCGGTACATCACCAAATGTAGAAATTAGAAAATCATAATAATTAAAATTTTGTGATAAAAATTTAATTTTTATTTCCTTTAATAAGTTTTCTAAATACTAAACATACATATTAAATATTTAACATACATATTTATGCAAATTCATAAATTTAAATCTAAATCAAATTTACTTTTAAACCCTTAAGTGATTTTCAAGTGTAAATAATAAATAAATAATTTCAATTATCGTTTTCAACGAAATAATATTTTCAATAAAATCTCCTCTTGTGAAAACATAACATATGCATGTATTTATTTACTTACACATAGTTAAATAATAATAAAAAAATAATAATCTTTAAAAAAAAGTATTTATTTTCAATCTTATTTTAATGTATTTTCAATATATACCAATACAAATTCATTTACATACATATATGTTTATATCATATGTTATATTGGTATTAGTGTCAAGTATCATTTGTGTATTGGAAATTTTATACGGTTGCTGTAACTATTTGTTGTTGTTTGCTTTTAGTATTGATTTTTTATTAACATTAAACAAGAATAAGAATATTAATTACAATTAAATGTTTCTGCACCAAAGTTGCACAAGCACAGCACACATACATAAACCAACTAACATCATTACATATTTAAGTTAGTCTACTTACTGTAGTGTAAATACTTAGTTAGATTTTTGTTTGTGTTAGTTTTCCCATAGTAGTTGTTGTGTAAATAAACAATCATTCTAAAAATAAGCAGCAATTTGAAATGAATAAACTTTAATAGTTTATCATTTGTATGTGTGAACCGAGACCAGGATGTTATAGTTTCCTTTTATAAGTAGAGGTAATTTAGCTTTAATTATAGTTAGTTAACAAAATATATATTACTGCCTTCTAAATTTTGTTGTATTTATATATAAAAAATAAGTATATAAGGAAAGAGGAAGACAATGTGTTTGTATATAAAGAAAATTAGGTTAAACTCATTAGTTATCATTCATTAGGCAGATTAAATTAAATACAAAAAATACAACGAGAAAAAAATCCAATTCAAATTTAATTTTGTTTTTGTTGTAGTTTTTTTAATGAAAATACTTTTGAAAGTATAAACAACACAATACTGTGGAAGTTTTTTTTTTAATTTGAATTAACAATTAAATATAATTGTGGCCCATTTAACGTATGAACCTTATTGTCGGTATAAGATAAAAATCACTCATACGCTATAGATTTTTTCAAGGAAAATTTGATAGTAAAAAAATGAGTTAAAAAAACATTGATGTAATGAATATAAAAAATATCTTTGTAATACAAATAAAATGTAATATGGATTTAACTAGAAAAGTTTTTGTTTTTTTAATTAAAATTAAAAATAGAAATAAAAATTGCAATATTTGAGGCCACTTTCGTCATAAAAAAATTTAAATTTAAAAACTTTTTTTAATCAAATTTATATGGAAATGTGTTATATAAAGCTAAATTTAAACATTTTATTGTGAATTTATGGTTGTAAATTTAATTTCTTAAAATATTTTATTACTTTAAATACATTTTTTTACAATATTTATGATGTTATTAAGTCTATAAACAAATAAATATTTATATATTAAATTATATACGTGTGTATGTATGTCAATTTAAAATCATTTTCATATTTTGCCAGCACATACTCATACATTTTTATGTACAAATCAAATTGCCCGATTGTTTGTTGGACAATTATGTCAAACATTCCGGCAGTCACTTATATAACAAAAAAAAATTAATGTTATATGTTCATGTATATGTATATACACATACACATGTGTATAATCGCTTACAACATAATTCCCTTAAGGCAATTTACCATATTCCAAGTAGAAACACATGCAAATATGATTTCACTCATATTTAACTGACTTTTATTCAACCAAGAGAAAAAAATAAATAAAAATTCACAAACAATATCCAGGAAAAAAAATAAAATAAAATGAAAAAACGTGCGTTTTACTATAATGTTAATGTGGTATACATTGTGCTGCTTGTTTTCTTTTTCGATCGTGTTTTTTGTTGTATTTTATTTTTTCTTTGTTATTTTGTTGGTTTTTTTTATTATGTATTTTTCAGCAAGGAAGAAAATCACTCAAACATTTAAACATACACATTTCTATAAATATATTCGTACATGAGGAATGTCATGCAACAAAAAAAGACTTAACAAAATAATATATATGTGTATACATTTACAAAAAAAATAACACATACACACTTACACAAATCAGTCATACATATGTATTTAGTAATACTTACACATGTTTTTTTGCAGTTGTTTGAATGTATGTGTATGTGTGAACATACCGTAACATAAACCCGCAATTGTGTAATAGAATTTAATTCAGTTATATGGTTGTATATATAATTTTTACTTTTACTTATTTTGTTGTTGTTGTCGTCGTCGTAGTTGGTGAAAATGAATGTGTTTTCCATACAATCACATTTAAACACAAATACACATATACATACATACATACATACATTGGTGTTAATATATATACTTATATAAACAATTGTTCATTCATTCAAGTACAATACGTATATGTATGTATGTACACTCATATATGGGCAATTATCAATTTTTTTATTTTTTATTTTTACCTCTTCAAAAAATTATTAATTTGTTTGTATACATATGAAGTGACACGAATGTATGTAGAATCAGTTCGCATTAATCATTTCAAGTGAGGGGCGCGAAAGTTATGGCGCTTTATTTATTATATTTTTTACAAACGCAAAGAGTTAATGTTGTGATCCTTTTCCAACACAAGTCAATATTTTTTGCTTCATTAAATGTTTATGCCCCAACATTTTTTGATGCCCCTCCTAATTTTGTATTAAGCATTACAAGCACTTACTAATAACTCCGATTATAGTTAATTTCATTCCATCCACACGATATGCCTTAGCGACATGTGTTTTGAAAAACGTGTACCTCTTGCGTCATTTCAACGTCATTTAAATATATGATCTCAATCAATTATATTTATCGCGCACAGACTCCGTCCAAAAAACTGAAAAATTTTAAAAAGTAAAAATCTTGTAATCAAAACTTTACTACCCTGTATTTTACTACTGTATTTACTGAAAACCTGCACACGAACAAAACTGGTGCAGGATTTATGTTCAAAGTTCGATTAGTTTACTTATGATAGCTTAAAACCAAAAAGTATAAACACCCGAACAAAAATTATGGAAGAATGGTAAAAACTTAAGTGTTTTTTATTAGTTTTTCTATATTCTTGAACTTTGAACAACACTGTACACAATATTAGTTTAACGTCTTGTGAGTTCAGATCTGGAACCATTTTGTTTTAAATATCATTACCTCGAAAGTTATTAAGGATTTAAGACAGTTTCAGCCAGGTTAAATATTTTTGATAATTGCCCATATACTTATAATAAAAACAACACATATACACTATACTAGGATGGTCCAAAGATACAAATATATATTTTGTCACAAAACCTATTAAATTTATAGTGAATTTTAACACTTTTTATTCATTTTCGGACAAAGCTATTATAAAGAAGCTATGGTCCCTTATAATGATTAAACTTTATGAAATTCGTTAGTATGATGAATTTTGGTATTAATATTTATTTGAGATTTATAGCTAGACGGATGGACAGTTATTGTTAGATCTTTGTCGATTAGAACCTAAGGTAATGTAGGATATAAAAGGATTATCTTTTTAGGGTTTTAATACTTTGTATTATTATTTTAAAATTTTTCTGCCAAAGATACAATATGAACTGAAACTGAACTGAAAAACTAAATTTTCGAAACAAATTTTAAATTATTTCGAACTTCTTTTAAAATGTTTCAAAACATTATATATAAATCATTTTATGAATTTTAAGACTTTATTCAGAATAAAATTTTCAAATTTATTAAAATTTTATAGAAGAATTTTCCATAACAAAATTTATTAATTTATTAATTATGAATAACTTAGATTATGTTTGTCTAGTGGTTCTGGAATCTTATTTCGTAAAATATTCCTATATAAATGTTTTTAAATATTTTATTATTTGTTATACACCTTTGGATCCTTTGGAAATATATAAATAAGAAATAGTATATCTTAAAAAAAACTACCTTTTCATTTTGACTTAGCTCACGATAAGTTATTGTCAGGACAAAAATATTGAGGAAAAATATTTTCAAATGAATTATGTTTTCATTTCAGCTGTAAATATTTTGTAAGCGACCTAATGTATACTCGCAAACGTACATATGTACACTATACAGTGAATAAGTTTGTGTAAACTTTTTTTTTTATTTGCTAGGAGTATTTGTTAAACTGCTACTTTAGCCTAAATAACAATTGAAGCGTTTTTCTAGGCCTTCTATTACAAATTCATACAGTGGCTAACAATAAAACTTTTAGTCTTAGAGCCAAAACACAACCAAGTGGATTTTTTATTCTTTTATATGAAGATTTGGCAACTAAAACAACACAGCGGAATCCGCTGAAAATAAAATATATTTTAACAACGTATTCTCGAAACTCTCTTTTTCTCAATTTCCCTCTCTGTCAGTGTTGCCGTTGTTGCAAAATTAATCTTATAGGTTTACATTAACTTCGAAAAAGAAGGAAAGAGATGAATGAGGTGCTTTATATAATTATATGTATGGAATTTATGAGAGGAAGAAAAGCATTATTTTGTACATCTTGTTTTGTTGTTGTCATATACAAAAAAATATGAAGAAACAATGTATGTGAAAACCGCTGCTCGACTCCGTTTTCAACATCCAACTCCGCTTACTTGTCTTTGGGTTTTTATTCCACTTTTGAAGGTTTTTTATAACAAATATTTCCGTGTATTAAATATCGGCATTTCCATAGTACATGTTGAATTTTTTCACTGATTTCTTTTAAACGATTATCAAAAATAAAAGTTCTTACCATTACTTGTTTAATTGCATCAATTATTCTAGTAACCAAATTCAAAATGTTCAGATATTTTTTACTAAAAATGTATCGATTATCTTATGGTATCAATTATTGAATTAATCAATTACGCATAAAAATATAGGTAATAACTTTAATAATTGAATTCAAATTATTTTATATGTTGAATTTCAATTAATCAATTAATTGAATGTGTTATTCGTTATTGAAATTATATTTAAATTTTTTATATAAAATTTTAATTTAATGTGAGTTTTGAGTAATTTATTTAAATGTAGAAATATTTTAAACTTTTGCAATATTGATTAATAATTTAATTTACATTTTTTTCGAAAATATGTCTTGGTAATATAGAAAATGTGGACTTTATTCTTTACCTGAAAGTTGCTAGCAAATTATTTTTGAAACAATTGTTACTAGCTGTACATAACTTTTAAATGTTTATCGATATCTACATTACCGATAAACATTATATTTTATACACGAACACATACAAAAATATCCAAATTCATACATTTAAATATTTTACTCCTCGTGGGAAAATAAAAAATTTTACTGAACAAAAAATATTCTTTTTTTTTTCGAAAATTGTATATATGGAAAGTGGAAGCAATAAAAAATAACGAAGACTTATGAGATTGTGTCTTTAAAGCCAAGCAACAATTTTTTCTTTTCGTTTATTGAAAATTATTTTCAATTGTCATTCTACATTTTTTATTTCATCATTATGACAATGAAGTTTTTATTTTTCCTAACACATTTTAAAGGGGGACAATACATTTGTAAAGTTTTAAATTTTTATTCGTCCTTGCACGATTACATACGTATATATGGGTGTACGTAGGTGGCTTTGTATAAGGACTAATATACATATGTTAATATGTGTATGTATATGTCTATGTCTATGGTAGTCGGTTTTTTATAAAGCTAATGTAGAAAAACTTTTTTATCCTTCAGTAAAGCCAACCAACCAAAACACCAGATACCAAAAACCTTAATCTCATTTTCGTATTTATTTTTTGTTAAATAAAAATTTGATATTTTTTCTTAATAAATGACACAATATTGGGAAAAAATGGCTTTTTTTATAATAAGGATCATTAAAGATGGTTTGAAATACTATTGCATGATTTGTATAAATATTGTAGGTTATTTAAAGCATAATACCCTACACAGGTAAATTGTACAATTTATTAATTAGTTTTTGGTATCATCTTTTCGGTGTATAAATATTTACTAACGATTATTTATACAAAAAAAAAAATGGTTTCTGTTACGAATTTGCTTATATTAATTAATTTTTAATTGATTTAGCTTTGATTGTTTTTATTATTACTGCTGTTTTTTAAATATGTAGACATAGTCAGACGAAATTTTTTGAAAATTGATTTAAATTTATTTTATTTCTATATTTTTATACACAAATCTTTATATTTTTTAAGAGCCGCCAATTTATTTAAAACATAATTTTATTATATATTATTATATTAATAAATAATATAATTAAATTCCAATAGAAAGTTAGTTAATATTTTTATTCAAAAATAATTTGAAATATTTTTTTTCTATGTATACACAACAATTACTTAATTAAAGATTTATTTTGATTTAACTTCAAATTAGAAAATTACTTATTTATTTAGTAGAAATTTTAACATTATAACGGTAGCATTATATCAAGTCAACTCTGACTTATGACATTATTTATTGTCAACACAAATATAAGTTATTTACATTTGGGAATTTCTTAGGAATCATACTCAAATTACAAGGGTTTTGAATTCAAATAAAATTATTCCTTTTTTTACTCCAACTTGTTATTTGTTCGTTTCTTCTGCCATATCCAAACATAAGAGCGGCAATTGAAATATCTTAACAAATATTTGTTGTCGATATTTAAGGAAGTTGTTGTTAAAGCTGCTTTTATTCAATGATGTTATTTTTTTATATTTCTCTTCAATTGTATTTTATTTCATTAATTTGTAAATTGTTTGTCATGCTGATAATGGAATATTCATGTTAACAAATGTACCTACATTTTTGCTTCAATATTCTTACAAAAATTTATAATAAATATTTATAATAATTGTAATAAATGAATGTGTATTGAATCATTGAATAAAGATTTTTCCGAATTACATTGTTAAACATCAATCTGAAAAGTAATTTGTAAATTGGCAAAAAAAAAAAAAAAAAAGAATGAAGATGAACGCAAATAAATGACATAAACATAACAATAACAATTTCAAATGTCAGAGGGTTAATAGGGCTAAAAAAGAAAATAATTTGATTTGATAGAAAAGTAAATATTTTAATCGAAATACCATAAATAAGTAAATAAATTAATTAATTACTTTATTACTGTATTGATCTAAAAATAAATTATAAGGGAAAGAATTTATAGATTAAATTTCTGGTTTTCATTAGATAAAGTAAAAACCAAATATCTAAATAATGTTTTAGAGATTATTTTTGGAATTCAGGATATTACTTATAGTAATTAGCTCTAAGAGCCTGTGCGAAGTTTAAGCAATCGTATTTAGATAAAAATTAAATGATAGAAGAAAATATTTATTTATTTGAACTATACCCTTTATAGTTGAGAGAATATTATGGGTTCATAATGATATTTTAATATCCAAACATATTAGTATAATATCTTCCTATACTAGTTGACTTGAAATCACATTACAGGTTTCTACTTTGACAGTAAATAATAAACGAATAATTTTATGATGCTGTTGTACATACAGAAAAAATAGGGTCTATTAAATAGTAACTTTTTCAATTACTATTTTAATTGTCTCAATTATTCTATTAATCAAAATTCTTAAAACAATTTCTGCGGTTTCTACTTATTTTTCATATTATACCTATAATAATCTAATCAAATATTAATTAAAAAATAAATGAAAAGTTTTTTTTTTAAATTTACCTTGGTTTTGGTGAAATTTTGATTTTCAATCAAATTTAAAATTTTTATTGAATTATCGAATTTTTGATAAAATTGTAAGTTTTTTAGTTTTGAATTGTTTATTAAGTTTTTCGATTTTTTTCGTAAAATTTCCAAGATGTCGGGAATGTTTTTTAAGAGAAGTATCAATTCATAATTTTAAATTTTAAGACTGCCGACAGTTTTCATCACAGCAATAACTTGGTAATGGCATGTAGTTACTTTTCAATGATAGCAACATACTGTCTGTATTACATGAAAGTAGATTGGTAACTATTTATTTTTAACCTGATATGTAATAAATTAAAAAAAAAAAATACATCAATTGCAATACTTTCGACAATTCAGTTGTAAATTATAATCTTTAGTTTGAATATATCTTTTCAATAAATAAATTTTGACTTTTCCATATTTTAATAAATATTTATAACCGATAATGTAACTAGTTACTATTCACTTGTCTGCAATACTTTGAAATTAAAAAGTTATTGAATAGCTCCAAAGTAATTAGTTTCCATAAAGACATATAAGTTATGACTTTCGGAAATGCCTACTAGAAATCATATATAGTAAGAAGATGTCTCTAATTATATCACCGTATTAAAATAATGAGTTATTCATCTAATGTGTATGAAGTGAAGAGCTTTTATTTTAGCTCATTATTAACTCATTACATGGCAAGCAAAGTTTTTGCTTTCGGCTTTCAACGACTACAACATTTTAGGCAAACTATGGAGCATTAAGTATATATATCCTGTAATATTATGAATTGATTTAGATATGTCTCCCAATTTGTCTCCCAACTAAAAGCGGAATAGGGCTCGCGGTGTATCACCTAGGGGGATGAAATTTAGATTAAATATTACTGTTGTACTAGATTTCTTTGGTTAATAATAAAGTTTGGGTCCAAGTAGTAAAAAAATTTAGAGTTCATATTATTCCGTTGATATTTCTTAAACAAAATTATGTATGCCAATGAAATTTTATTTTAAATTGAATTTAATATTAAAATAAAAAAAAATGAAAAATAAAAGTATTAAATAAAATCTGATTTGTATTTAATTTCTGCGTATTTTCAGTTCAAATTACTAGCAAAAAGTTTCAATCAAATAAGTACAAACTGGCCAAGCCTCACAACTAATTACACATGGATCCAGATTACACATTATACTCCAACAAGTAAGTTTTCTTACTAATAATAATAATAAATTTCAGAATTAAATGTAAACATTTACTTAATTTAAATAATTTATTTTTATCTTAATATTTTAAATTAAATTTTAAACCAATTTAAATTAAAGCTCTCTTGTTTTACATGAACATAAATTTATCAGCTTAATTTCCTCTAAACATCTAGCATAATGCTAAAAGTCCTTTGTGACTATTATGTTTTTTTTTTTTTGTTTTTTGCTTTGAAAACGTTGTTTAGTACTCGAGTAAAATTGTAATTGAGATACCTAAATCCATGCCACAATGCCACCACTAATACAACATCATATTTCATCCTCTCACCTGTAAGGAGGACAAGAATAAGAACAAAATATTTTTGAGAAAATTCCAAACATATTTCATGTTAGGGAATGTAACAGCGGGTGTAGAGGTATGTACGTACTACATACTATCATCATTATCAGGATAATAATAATGATAATAATAATGTTTTTGATGTGGGTGATGATGTTGTTGATGTTATTGCTGTAAGGATAATATTGTCTACACAATATACGAAATATTTATGTATATACGTAGTTTTTGTTTTTGTAATTCCTTAGCATTAATTTACTATTTTAATTATGTCAACAAGCTTAATCTTGAGCTAAGATGGAATATATAACAACAACAACAACATTATCGCATCTAAATTACAGCTAACAATAACAAAAACAACAACAAACAAACAGCGACCAACAGTAAATATACAAAGTTATAAACAACAGCCAACAACTTGTTAAGGTGTAATAGAGTCATGTGAAGCATCTCATTACGGTTGATATTATAACATTGGAATATATTTAAATTGTAACTAACATGCATACAAAATACATACATACATACATATACGTATCATTATTATCATCAACAACATCTTAACTTCAGCTGAAACAACAGCAACAATAGTCCATATGATAACTAGTAAAGTTAAAGATGATAGCAACAACAACAACATCAAGAAGAAACAAAATATTCATAAAAATAGTAATGAAGACGTCTATGAAAGTGTTCATTTTTATCATGATACTGATGGTGTTGTGTTGTTTATGGGGTTTTAATGTTGCAAATACATATATTTTTACCTAAGTACGTGTGTCGTGAATGTGTATGTGTAAATGAGTCTTTATAATTATTGTATTATTAAGGTATATTTAATTTATGACAATTAAATTATATACAAAAACACAAAAAAAAAACAAAAAGAAACAAGTATGTCTTTAAAAATATATACGTGTTTACATTACACATTTATATACATACTTACATAAGCTTAATTAAGCATTCTTTTTGTTGCTGTTACTTGTGGTTCTTTTTTTATTATGTAAAAGCAAAATTATACAACAACAAAAGTGTTGATATAAATTCATAAACAATCAAGTTAATCTGTCATAATCTTTTTATGCCCAAAAAGACGTTTAAATAAATTTTCAATAAAAAAGGGTTTTATTTTTACACGAAATGTCAAGTTAATTAGGGAAAATTTCATTTAAAATTTAAACAATTAGACATATAATTTATTCGTAAATTATAAGCCTAATATAATACCACAAGAATGTATGTATGTGTATTAAATTTTATTCACTGTTAAATCATATGTCATTCATTATTCTTTAACAAATCTATATTAAATGGTTTGAAAATTGTATGGGTATGATGATATTTAACTCCTTAGTTATAATTTCCAAGGATATGGTGTTAATTACTGCGTTCCTTAAAGTAATTATATAATAAATCATATTTAAATATATAAAGTTGTTGTCCTATGTATTTGACATGTAGGAAAAGAAAATCAAATGTGGGGAATGAAAATTGTGCTTAATTTTCATAAATATATAAATTACAGAGATCGACAAAAAAATGTTGTGAAATGTGATCATAAATTTCTAATGAAATGATTTGTATTATGTCGACATTTATCCATACTTAGATACGGTATAATGCTTTTATGCTTATGTTCGTAACAAGCAAAATACACCTTAATATAAACAAATCAGCTTAGAATCATTTTCCGTTTCGATATAATAATGTCTGTCGTCAGTCCGTCTGTCTGTCCAACAATATACAGAATCAAATCAAATTGTCAAATTTAATGAAAATCGGTACGAAATTTATCGTATCCCTCTAAAAGTCATTAAATCGTATAGATGTTAGTATCAACGCATTATTCACAATTTGTATATTTTATTTTAAAATTTGTAAAAGTGTTGGTATATAATTGGCTACATATCTAATATTTTTATGCTCATTCACAATGGAGTAGGAAAATATGGTCAGTCTTGACTAACTGTAGTTTCTTTGCTATTTTTTTTTTTTTAATTTCCTAAAGATCAATCTCATAACATTTAAATCTCATAATTTAATATTTTATATAACTATTCACTAAAAATCCTTTAATTTACTTAAAGCAACAATTCTTGAATATGTGTAGATGTACACAAACTATCACAGTTCTCTCTCTATCATGCCTTTAACTTTATCTGAGCCACTTTGCAATCAAACCAGAGACTAAAGTGTTTGTGCATTTTATGCAAATCACCATGATGTTGGCATATATTTTTGCACTTTTTTTTCATAAATTTTAATTTATGTATAACACACATGTGTGTATGTATGTATATAAAATCAGATTATATTTATATAGGTAACTAATACATGAAAATGTGTGAGGCATAAAAATTTGTAAAAAAAAAATGTACTTGACTTTAATGTAAAATCAAAATGTACAAGTAAAATGTCACGCACACTTCTCAAAACATTAATCAAAAACTATCATTCATAATAATCATAAACATTTACATGTCTACATAGTGCTAAAGGAATATGTATGTATATGCATTGCATATGTGTATTTTTTTTATCAGAAAAAAAAAATAATAATGAAATTAAATTTAAATTTTATTGATAAAATATAATCTCTTTGTTAAAAAATTTGCATTATATAAAAGCAAAAAAAAAATGTTATGCGAGTGTACTTGTAATAAAATGTAATTTTAAGCAATAAACTATAAAAATCTGAAATTGAAGAAAAAAAAAAGTTAACAAATAATATTAAATTAAATTCAACTACAAACATTGCAATGTAATGTTTTTTTTTTAACATTTATAAAGAAATGTTATTTGTATGCTGATAATATTATTGTTATTTATTTTTTAAATAAATATATTATTTTTAAAATAAATATATTCGTCATTTTTTTCTGAACGCAAGAGAACAAAAAACATAAAATTTAAATTTAATGATTTTAATTGTTTGTTATTTTAATTAAATAACAATTACAATTCTATATACATATATATATGTATATGTATATAAATATAAATACAGATTAAGTAACTAAAAATAGTTTTGCCAACAGTTTTTATATTTTACTTTTAAAGATTTGTTTTTTTAGAAAACATATTTTACTTTTGTTTTGTTTTGAAAATTTACTAAATTTATCTTTCAATTTGTCAATATGTTTGTGTTTTATTGGTATTAGAAATTAAATATAAATTTCATATTACAGGCCAAGATGTATTGAGTAGTTTTGCATAATGTCAGTCAAATATGCTAATATGTCTTTAATATACAAAACGCACATTTTGCCATACACCCACACAACTTTAGCTAAAGTACTTAATATAATTTATATTCTACAAATTTATTTTGTTGGAAATACTGAATTGTTTCGTTACAAATAAATGTGTTTTTCAGTTGTGCAGACAAATGTCATTAAACGAACATAAGAACAAAATCTAATTTCTTCCTACTATCAGTGGCAGAAAGAGATCTGTGAAACAAATGATAATATTTGTTAATGTAATAAAACATATTTTGGTAGTCTTAAGAGTATTAAGTATAAATTCTTTAGAATATCAGTTTACCAGAAAAAAAATACAGCTACTTTTCGGTAATAATAAAATTTTTGAGGACATCAAAAATGAGTTCTTAATATTTCCAATAATCTCAACATTAATTTCGGTTAATTGAAAATAAGACCTTTCGAATAGGCCGCCTACAGAGTCGTCGCAGCCAACATTATAATGAAATTATAAGGGATTGAAAAAAAAATTTTCATAATCATTACTGTCCCTGGTTGTGATCTTGTAAAGAGTCCAAATACAAGAAAGCGGAGTTGGGTGTTGTTTTCGACTCTAAGAGAAAAATGCAGCAGCAAATTTCACATACATTTTGTTTTTCTTTCTTTCTTATTTTTTGTAATAGCAACAACAAAACTACAATAATAAAAATGTTTTTCTTTCTCTTACAAATTCCATACACAATAAATATAAAGCAAATCTTTCTATCTCTTTTCTTCATATATAAATTTAATGTAAACCTATGTGATTAATTTTGCAACAATGGCAACACCGATAGAGAGGGAGAGTAAGAAAATTGGAGCTTTTGAAAATCGTTTGTATAAATAAAATTAATTTTAATTTAATCTTCATATAAAAGATAATCTGCTTGGTTGTGTTTGGGCTCTAAGTTTTAGATTTTATATAGATCCATTATAATTAAGCATGTTGCGATACAGAAAATATATATCTTTTTCCTGTTTATATTTACCAGCATCTAGATCTTAAAATTTCCTTAACAAAATTAAAAAGGCAAATAGTTGGCACATACATACCTACACAGGAAAAAGTCACCAATTAACAAATATATATGAAAATAATTCATTCAATTAAAAACTTGCTCAAACTTTCACATCTCACCAAAATGATTATATCAATTACCAAAAACTTTAAAAAATACAAAACTGAAAAATATCCCCAATTAATAAATTAATTAAATCAATCAAGTAGATGATTGAATGAATTAAAAATGTGTGAAGGAAAAAAAATATACCAAAATGTATTTTTATTTTATTTTTTCTTGAATATATTTATTAAATTTTAATGCAAAATTAAACAACTGAGTTAATTGTAAAAAAGACGGTTATAATTTTTTCTGTGTATAGTACACAAGAACAAAATTTACATGGACAGCCAGACGGACGGACAGACATCGTGAGATCGTTTTAAAAATTGATTCCGAGTATATTTAAAGATGGGTGTTGGATAACTATTTCTATGCTTTACAAACATTAACACAAACTCATAATACCCTAACCGTGTATGGCGGTGTAAGGTATACAAATATTTAAGCTTGAATTTTGATTTTTTGCCATTACTTTTGTCGTTTATAGGGAATACCATCTAAGGTTTATGAGAAAAATTGTATTTAAAAAATATTCTGTAATTTGCAATATATTGCTAAATAATTTGTTGAAAACAATTTTTAATTATATTTATACGTCTAGACGGGAAAAATCTTCAAAGTTGGCACTCTGAAATTAGTAAGCAAAATAACTATTTCAAAAATTGTAGACCTATTAATACCCTTTTTTCTCAAAGTTATTTAGATAAAAAAAATTATTTTCATATTTCCAAAGACCAGGCTTCATAAGTGATTACTGAATAAATTTTGAACTGATTTAGCTTTCTACCATACAACCAGCAATAATCGATTATAATAAATTTTTGAGAAAAGTTTAATGTTTTTGATTAATAAAAAAATTATCACTCAAGTTTTTTTTTAATTTATGAAGGGTATTTAATAAAGAAATATATAAATTTAATAAAGAAATATATTGGAATTAATTTGATACAAAACTGTTTTGCGTCCGACCAAAAACTAATGCAGGAGTAGAGGTTTTATAAAAAGAAAGTTAATTTTTTTGATGACTTTTTCCAATTGTCTCAAACGACATATTTTTATTAGATTTTTATAGTTATTTCTTCTGTTCTATATAAAATAGATATTAGTCTTTCAATTCTGTTAAAATTAATTAAAAAATGTTTAATACATTTTTGACAATTTTTCAAAAATAATTAATTGTAATCAAAAGTTAATTTAAAACGTCTCCTTTTAATTGCCCCAAAAAAAAACATAATATTATAAATTTTTTACAATTATTTTTATGTTGTGTATAAATCAGATATCAGTCTTTTAATCCTATAAAAAATTGCTTTAAAAGCTTTACAAATAAATTTTTGGCAATTTTTCAAAAATACATAATTTATTGTATAAATCATAATATTTAAAACTTTTACATTCTTGAGATATTGAAATATGACACTCTGTAGATTATCTTGTGTTATCACAGGGTGACTACAAGAAGATTTTTATGAAAGCTTAGGTCCTCCTCCATAACTCTTTCATATATTTCAATTTAATCAGAGTAATAGTTTAGGAGATACAAATGTAATACCCAAAATATGCATTTTGCCCCAATGTGAATCTTGTGGTACTCGATTCAAAATTGAAATTAGATTTTTTGCTACGATTTTCATATGCATTTGGCCTCAATGAGAATCTTGCGGTACTCGATTCAAAATTGAAATTAGATTTTTTGCTACGATTTTCATAAAATTTCACATAGACATAGCAGATATGCTACAGTTTCCGATTATTTAAATTAAAGCAACATTTTTGTATAAACAAGAGTTTTGGAGAAATTGTAAATAATTGACCTCCAATAAAATCTTGCTTTATTAAGATATCTTAAATTTTCAGAGGTATCCTATACCCTATATAGCTCCATTTAAGATCAGTGTGTTGGGCCTGTCCTTCAAACTTACTGCTATGTTTATGACAGATTTTATGTAAATCTAACCAGTCGATTTAAATTTAAAGATTTCTTTACAAAAAATTTCCTTTGCATCACACTGTACTTTATAAGCCTATTCTCGCATACAATAACAAATATATACAGGATCCTTGTTATATTTTTTCTGTTTTGTTTGTTCTTGGAAATCTTAAACTCTTTGAAAAATATAACAACAAAAAACAATCATTTAAAGTCACAGTTATTACAGTTCATTAAATAATAACTAATATATAAAATATCTAAACCGTTTTTTAAATTTCCTATTAAATTCTCAATGATAATAATGATGATATTAAATAGATATATATTATATATAAATATCATAAAGAAATAGAAAAAAATATATAAAATAGTTATTCCTCATCATGATGATGATGACAACGACACTGAACAATATTTGTCCCAATCGTGACTATAAAACAAAATTACGTTTATTTCCAACATATTCTCCTCAAACTCTTCGGCAGCCATATCTTTCTAGGCTTCATATTCTTGTTCGTCTTCTTTAAAGTAAAAACATCATCGTCACTGACATTCTCAACATCATGTTGTTGTTATCATCTAAATAATATTAAATACAACTAGTTGCAAACAACTAGAGCTCGAAAACAACAACAACAAAAACAACAGAAGCAGCAGCAACAAAATATGGCAACAACTACATTCATGGAAAATAAAATTCTGTTCTTTTCGCTTAATATTGTTTTTGTTGTATGATTTTTTTTTTTGCTATTTCTACTCCAAAAAGGAAATTCACACACTATACAAAATGGACCATAATTTAATTTTTTTTTCACCGTCTTCATCTTCTTGTTCATCATTATCATGTTGCTGTGACCATTGGTATTAAATAGTTGTGTACTTTATTTAAGTTTTTTTTTATACAATTGCACAATGGGTTTTTGGTTTTTCATTATGCCATTTTATTTGAAATAATAGCAATAGAAAGGAAGTGAGAAATATGTATATAGTCGGATTTAGGTACGAGAAAATGATTTATGAAGAACTCACAGAAAATAAGTGACTAATCTGCAAATATATTAAAAAAATAATTCATTCAATTAAAAATTTGTTTAAATTTGCACCTCTCATCAAAATGATTATATCAATTACTAAAAGCTATAAAAAATTAAAAACATGAACATTTTTCCAGTTCATAAATTAATTAAATCAATCAAGTAGATGATTGAATGAATTAAAAATGTATATAATCAGACGGATTGCCATAAAAAGTAATTCTGATTTGATTGACTTAATATGAGGCGATTAATTATTTTAATTATAGTATTCAACACCACCCTAGGAGTATTATGCTTTTGTGCAAATATTTTAAGGCAAAGAAAAAATTTAAATTATACCATTCGACTCAGAATCGCTTTCTGAGTCAATTTAGTCATATCCGTCCGCCTGTCTGGTCCATTAAAGCTTATGTGCAAAGTACAGGTCGCAATTTTAAAGATAATTCAAAGAAATTTGGCAAGTAGATTTTTTTTGCACAAGAACGATTTTGGTAATGAGCGGGCCATTATTTCACCTAGCCCCCATACAAATGTCTTCCCGGCATAGAGTTTTAACACTCAAAAATTCGTAAAAATTATAATTTTTGTAATGAAATTTAACGCAAGAAAAGTTTCATGTAAACACAAATCAAATATCATAAAGATCGGTCGGACCATAGCTCCCATATGAACCTCACTTTCGAAAATCACTTTAACGTGTGTTAACCTCATAAAAATGTTAGTTCAACTTAATATTCGATACAATTTTATAAATTACAGTTTAAAGTTTTATGAAGATCAGTTCATAATTGTCCATAGCTCCCATATACGACCCAATTTCGTAAATCAGCCAAAAGTGCATAAATACATGTGAATCTTAGTATTTACGTAATATTCTGTATTACTATTTTTTTTTAAACTTAATACAAATATAGGTAAACAATTGTCCTCTCCCCTAACATATAGTCGGGCTTGACTGATTATACCTTTTTCCTCGTTTTAATAGTAATAAAATTTTATTAAGACAAAATCTAATCTTCATTTCTAAAATCCTTTTATTTGTTTTTAAAAAATAATTTGTTTATGATTCAAGATCAAAGAATTATTATTCCCATAACAATATTATGTTTCAAATACATATAAACGAAAATGAAAAATTTTATACTTAAAATAATGTTATTACTTAAACTGATATAAAATTTAAACGTAAAGAGATATTCTCTTAAAATTTTAACTTTAACTTTACTTTACTATAAAAAATTCCACTTCTTTGCAGCAAAATGTCCAAAATCTCAAACCGGAAAAAATATTAAATGTTAAAGCACTTGCAAAATAATGTTAATTAATAATAATTTTATTAATAATAAATAAAATTTAAACAAAGAAGTATATTCCATTGAAATATTATCTTAATATAGATAAATTTGTTCTAAAAATAATGCATGGGAAACTATGCCACTTTTTTGCACCAAAACGCCCAAAATCTAAATCCAGAAAAAACATTAATGATAATTTGCAAAATAATGTTAATATTTAAATTCAAATAAAACTTAAACGAAAAAAATGTTCTAATAAAATTTTAACATAACATAGATGAATTAATCCTAAAACTAAGGTACTAGAAACAATTCCACTTTTTTGCATCAAAATGCCCAAAAACCTCCATACAGAAAAACTTTTAAATATTAACGTACTCTTTAAGCAAAATAATATTAATTTTTAAATTGAAATAAGATTTAAGCCAAAAAAAGATATCTTATTAAAATTTTGACACAATATAGATAAATGTGCCCTAAAACTAAGGTACTAGAAATAATTCCACTGTTTTGCATCAAAATGCCCAAAATCTCCAAAAAGTGACTACTTTCATAGAAATCATCACTCTATCGTTATAAAAGGTATTTGTTAGAAAATACTTTTTGGGTATTTACCTTACGTGTTGAGAAATTTAATATAAATAATTTTTTGTTAATATCAGCTTTATAATTTGAAAATTTAGCAAACGAAATAAAAAAATCAACGTTGATAAACTTTGGATAGAGCCTTTAAGGTAAACTTTTCCGAATTTACTCTGCATGTATTTGCCTAAAGATTTTTTAAATATTTAAAAAATAATATAGATCCAATTAAAAAACAAATTTTATTTATGAAAAAAATCTAAAAACGAGAGAAGAAATTATAGTCGGTCAAGACCGACCATATGATACCCTACACCATTGCCCTTGTGTACCAAAANNCCTTCCAATGACAACACAATGTTAAAATCATAGCTTTTTCACTTCTTTTTTTGCTGGGTCTATTCCGGGAGAACATTTGTATGGGGACTAGGCTTCGTCCTTGTGCCAAAAATGTCATATGTACCAAATTTCATCAAATTATCTCTAAAATTGCGACCTGTACTTTGCGCA
>MINK01189759.1:460-22095 GCA_001735545.1 Phormia regina | reverse complement strand
AATAATTTTTAAAAATAGAACTTAAAATTAATTTGTTTCCAGTAGTCACGGAAGTATATTTTCATTGCTTCTGGGAACATTAATAACTTTGAATTTCTGTCCTCTACATACATACATACATACATACATACATACATACATACATACATACATACATTTATATTGTATTTAATAAAGTTATTTGTATACATGTTGCATAATTATTAATCCCCAAGAAAATAAGTAGAAAATAAAAAAAATATATATTGAAATTATTTTCCAAGAAATTGTGTCATTTATGAAAATGTCTGTTACAACATTTAACAAATATGTTGCGCAATAAATTCATAAACATTTTTTCTTTTATCTTTTGTTATAAATTTATCTTTATATTGATACATTTTTTCCCATCACACAAACACACTTAAACTATATGGAAATAAATAAATAAAAAAGGAATAATTCAAATAAAGATTTATCCTTTGCATGTCTATTGTTATTGTATTTGTTTTATTATACATATACAATTGTATGTTAAAAGTAACGATTTTTCATATGAATTTTATTATTTATGTATTATTGTATTTTCTTTATTTTCCAATAGATTATTTGCAAAATACTTATTCACATAAAAAATGTGTATTAAATATATTAATCATAATAAGGGTATTCACTTGAAACCAAAAGAATATAAAACAGTTTAAGATTTTTAAAAAATATGAGAAGAAAATAAAATGGTATTATAGCAAAAGCTTAAGAGAGTATTTTAGATTAAATTTTTTATAAATATGTGACACATTTAATTCTATCTATTTAAGTTTTTTATATATATTTTTTTCGAATTAACCTCCTCTACCTATACAAAATTATTTAAACCTTTAATGTTAAGACGACATGTGGCACATATTTTCTTGATTCCTTTAATATTTGTTATATGTTTATGACATTGCGTCACTTGTGGTATTTCGTGGTATTTTATATTTTTTTACTTCAAATTAAAATTGCATGAGTATGAACAAGTAAGAAAACGTCTCTTGCATAAAAAAATCAAGAAAATTTATGAATTATATCATAAAGTTTTTTTTATATAAATTATTTTTTTTCTACACGCAGAAAAAAAATGTGGTTCTGGTGACCATAAACTAAGAGCAACATACTATGATTGTAATATATGATTNNCGTATGATTAATATTAATTAATGATACGTTTACATAACCCTTTATAAACTTTATAAACGTTTCATAAAATCTAAACAATTAATAATTCACTAGTGCACATAGAACATTTTAAATTAATTTTAAAATCTATTAAATTTAGCTCTTCATATATTTTTATTAAATTAAATTTAACTAACCTGACGTATAATTAATATTAATTACTAACACGTTCAACTAAGGACTGCGCATGAAAAAATTTGTGCATAATTTCAGACTATTAGTTACTGACACATCATATTGTAGCAAAAAATAAATGATTGTACACGCAGATCATGATTCCAATTTATCATTTATTAGTGAAGTTTATAACATTACTAATAACTTTTAGTAAAGTTTATTACCTTTTCTTAAATATTGCCTTCAATTTTATCATGTTTTTATCATTTAATAATCTCATGTTATCATAAATATAAACAATTATATATATATAATTCCATTTTATCATATATATAATCCAATTTTATCATATAAATAATCCCAATTTATCATATTTATAATTCCATTTTTTCATATATATAATCACATTTCATCACATATATTATCCAATTTTATCATATATATGAACTAATTTCATCATATATATAATCTCATTTTCATACTTATATTCCTTAGTACCACAATATGTGGTACATTCATCATACTAAATAAAAACAAACTTTATTAATTTATATTTGTTCATATCTGAACTAAATGAGAATTAATAAACTAACAAACTACTGGACTAAAAATATTGGCTTAATGGTTGTGGAATTAAACAAAATTGTAAAATTAACAGAATGGTTTTAGAATTAACTTTTTAATTGTAGAAATAACTAAATGTTTGGATTTTTCATATATATGATTTCATACAAAAATGTTGAAATATATATTATGATTCAGTGAACCATATTAAAATTTTGATTGTGTGTAATCATTGAATGATAAAACGGAATCATAAACGTTGCTATCATGAACATGGTATTATTCAAATCAAAGAGAAACGGCTGTACAATCACTGAATAGTTGTGGTGATCATGGTGTGACCATGTTTTTTTTTTTTTTTCTGCGTGTANTTACAAATATATAANTAAATNNCAAAAAAAAGTGTGTGCTTTCTTAAATTTTGCAAATATTAAAACACACGCACTCATGGAATTTTAAAATATATATATATATAACACTCTTGTTTTATAGATTATTTTGCTTTTTAACAGTTAAGACGCACATGTCTTATAAACAAATATGAGAATGAGTTTTAAAATTAAAGATTTTGAGAAAAAAACATGTTTTTCTTTTACAGCAAAATATGATAAAAATATTCTTCAAGTAAATTATACTTTGTATATACATATGTATGAGTGTGTTAAGAAAAATTCCAAGAAATCAATCTGTTTGCCGTAATATCTTATTAATAACGTGATTTTTTAGTCTGTTAACTTCACGTTCAAAAACTAATTTTAATAAAAAGGATACATTACACTTTTTTTAACATTATCTTTTAATTTTCTATAGAATTAAATGGAAAAATTGTGCAAAAAAAATCTCAGCAATTATCTTGTATTACACAGAGTTAAAAAAAAATTAAACATAATTTCTAGGGTATGGGCTACTGTTTATGCCATAGATAAAAATGAAAATAAAAACGCTTTTCAAATTGAGTTGAAATAAACGTTTTTGGAAAGGTAATAATATAGATCATGATACAAAGAAACAAGGTAACATCGTTCTCTCTCAGAGAAATTTTGTTTGAAGCTTAAAAGATTTTTTGAAATATATTTTTTTATAAACAAATTAAAAGACGTTGCCATATCATAACAAGGGATAATTATATTTAGGAAATTGTTATAAAAATGGTGTAAGACCCATTATTAAATTATTTGGTATATTTTTATTTTTGAACATTAATTGAATATTTGATTGATCCATTGATCCAATATTTAATAATAGATGATAAACTAGACATGACATTAATGTCTGTAAATAGTTATAATTTTGAATATATACACTAATTGGAAATGTGTTTTCTTACTTTTATTTAAATTCATGTGCCAATTGATAAAGAAATGTAATAATACGTTAGATATAAAATTAAAACTAAAAAATTAACAAAAATCTCGGATTTTTTAAAAAAGATAAGGCAGCACAATAAAATAATAAATCAGACGAAAAGAGAGAACGGCTCTACCTCTATTTCTTTGTATTATGATATAGATTATATAATTTAAAAATACTTTTTTCGAATAAAGTTATTTTTGTGGCTACTAGAGGGCGTTAAAATCAGAGAACTTAAAACTAATATTAATGAAACAAAAAGGTTGGTTTTAAACTGTTTTAAGAAAAAAAAAATCATCAAAAATTCATTTTTATTTGATAAAATGTGTCAAACTTTTGTTTTTTTCAATACCTCAGAATATTGGAAGATTAAAACTATTATTATCTTTTAAATATAGAGTTTCGAATATAAACATATTATTGCTCAAAACTCACTCATATTTTTTACTTAAAAACTAAAAAAATCCTGAAATTTGATGAGGACTATAAAAAAATAAAAAAATTTTACAATTTTTTTACGTTTTATGTAAGTTTTTATGGTTATTTAATAGATTAAAAAACAGTTAGAGCCATTTTTTTGCCACAACTTTGAAAAAAGTTTAATTGAATAAGTGTCTTATTTATATTTTTTACTACATTTTCAAAATGTTCTCAATGCTGATATAATTTTTTGTGCTAAATTAAAATATAATAATTATAAAAATTATTACAAAATTTTAAAAACAACAAAGGAATGTTATTTAACAGAGCTCTGTTAACTCATTAACATAGCTCCGTTAAGCAAGGAAAAACTGATATATTCATTAAAAATGGAATTAGGAACACATTTCTGACCAAAAAGTGTCAGAAAAATCAGGACAATAGCAAAATATCCTCACGCGTCGCAAATTCAGGCAACTTCACAAAAAATGCCCTTAAAATATGAAAGTTACGATAACTCAAAAATGGGGATTCTGTATGGGATGAATCCAGATTCCATGGAAACGAGGCAACGTAGGCGGAAAAATATTATTGGAGCTGATAGACAGGCTATTTCTCTATAATTATCTGAAAGTGGATTATTATAGAGAAATACCTTGTCTATCATCTCCAATAATTTTTTTCCGCCCACGTTGCCTCGTTTCCCTGGAATCTGGATTCATCCCACACAGGATCTCAAATTTTAAATTTTTGAAAAATCTTTTGGGTCAGAAATGTGTTCCTAATTCCATTTTTAATGAATATATCAGTTTTTCCTTGCTTAACAGAACTATGTTAACGAGTTAACAGAGCTCTGTTAAATAACATGGTTTACGTCTAGGGTTATAAATTTTAAAATTTATCTTCACACACATATAATTTACTCAATATAAAATATGAGTGCAAACATTAAAATAAAATATAATAATGATAGCGCTTAGGAGAGGTAAGTTTGTAAGCTTGCTGTTATTACAAAGAATATTGTTTGACCTTAAAAAATCCATTTCCAATAGCTATCGTAAATTTTGATACCATTTTGACCAGTATTTTGAAAGAAAATGCGTTTTTCATTTTTCACAATACATGGGAGGTAAGCGTGTTCTTGCTCCGATTTTTCAAAACATTGTATACAGTTACTCTGTGTGCAAAGTTACAATTTCAGTTATTTTTTCTAAAATTAAAAACGGTGTGTTTAGCCAGAAATGCGTTTTTCTCATTTCAGAATATATGGGAGGTATGGGAGGCGTGTCCTTTATTCATTCTTACCGTATTTAAAAATAAACATTTACAGAATTAGAAATAATCTATGTCTCACTATAACCACAAATTTTGGTAAAATTATGCCTGGTATTCACGCAGTAAATTCATTTTTAGTATTAGGATATATGGGAGGTGGGCATGTCTTTGCTCCGTTTAAAAAATTAATTTAGAAGACATATAAAATGGCTGGCACAAATTTTGGTAAGTTCAGACCAGTATTTTAGAAAAAATTTGTTTTAAAACGTTAGGAAATATGGGAGGTATGCGTGTCCTTTATTCATTTTAAAACTAAAGTAATATGGGTACTAAGTTTCAATTTTCTGCGACACTATGTGGTGTTGCTCAGTCAATTTGTATATAGTAATTTGTGCGGGAACTAGAATCAATTCAAAATAAGTGGATTAGAGTCTTAGTACTAATTATTACATAGCGTCAAGATTAGAATATTTTTTTATCAAGACAAACGTCAAAATCGGTTTGAATCTACACAAGGTAACCTTAATTAAACAGCGATTTAACAACTGTAATAAGTCAAAACTTTCATATAAAATGGATCGAATTCGGAAAGGTGTGTACTTTGAGCATTTGATTTATTTGGCTTGATTTTTATCTTAAAAAAATTAATAATAAAATTACTATATGTTCTTAAACAAAATTGAAATTTTCAAAATCGTTACCGATATCGACATCCAATTTTTTTTTATTCGATTGATAATTGTGTTCTTTAATAAGTGAAATCGTTTATCATTGGACTCGGTAAAGATATCGACATCAAATTTTTTTATTCGATAGATAATTGTATTCTTTAATAAGTGAAAGAAAAAACAAATGAAATCAATCGGAAACACTAGGATATATATGAATAAAACTGGACCAAGAACATGTAAAACTTAAAAATGCAAATGGAAATAACACAAAAACTATAAGACAAAAATAGGTCTGAAAAATAGGTGCTCTTATCAGTGCCTAAAATAATGTATAAGAATATTTGAAATTGGACGAGAATCAAAAATTTAGCAAACGATTTTTATGTCAGAGATACCCAACTTTGTGTCCCTTTAGCTTCGCTCCTGAAGGGTCTGTTACGTCCTCCAAACATAACATTTTTAACTCCTCTGCTAAACATATACCAAATTTCATGCAAATCCAACCAGCCGATCAAAAGTTACAGATTTATTTCCAAAAAATTTCGAATATCTACAATATGAACAACAAAAAAAGATATGACCAAAATATTTATATACATTTACAAAAATATGTTACATACATATAAATATCTTTAATACAACAAAAGTTATTTAAAACAATTTAATATTAATCACTTTTAAAGCCATAAAATTGACAATCGTTAATCAAATTAAAATTTTGTTCAATTTAAATTTAAAGCGTCAAAATAAAAAACGTCTAATTTTACATAATATCGTATTATAATCGAAGTGGTATAATCGATTATAACACTTCAAATTGTTTTAACATAAATTAATTTAAAATTTTTATTTTTGTAAATTCTTTTAGCTGGGATTCCCTAAAGGCCTTGATATTGACATAATAATTATAATAAATAAATAATTATTTTCATTATCAATTTAAGTGGATGATAATAATCATACATACATATTTGTATATGTATGTTTGTATATGAAAACATATATGAATTGTGTGTTTTATTTTATATAAGCCTATAATTATTATCCGTTCTACTTTTTGACATTGTGACATTTCCAAATAATGGGAATAAAGTCACACTAACAATAAATATTAAAGTAGTAGGAGCAACACTGGTATAACGTTATTATTTAGATAAAAAAAATAAACAAACATATTAACAAATATACATACGTAAATACATACATATGTATATAAATACTCATATAAATGAGTATTAAACAAGATTTAATAAAATAAAAACATAAATTTTTTTCTTGAATAATTCGTATGACATACAAACAAATACAACAACACCCATATACTACAAAGGAAATTATATTCATGTGTTTGTTTATGTTTAGTAAACTTCATAATAATAACTATAAATTATTGTTATTGTTGTTTTTTTGTTTTATTTTAATAAACTCTCATTGTAAATGCAAATAACAATAACGTAACAATATCAAGAGCAACAAATTTTAATAAAAATCATTCAAAAAGTTTCTAGATGTACGAAAAAAGGAAAAAAAAACTTTAATAAAACAATATTTATTGTGTGTTGCTTGTTATTCAATACAATCAAACTACACAAAAACATTTATCTTCATTTTATATAGAGTCATGTAAAACTAAAAAAAGAAAATAAATAAAAAATTTTTATAAAAGGAAAAAATGTATATGTAATTGTTGCAGTTTTCATTAAAAGTCAATTAAAAAACTATAAAATAAAAAAATAATAAAAACAAAGTACTTCTACAACAAGCAGACCATTAATTTAAAAAAGCAGAAACTTAAAAGAGGGATTTTTAAATTACATAAAAATAAATATTTTATAAACAAATATTTATTATTATTTTGCTTTGTTTATGGAAATTTAGTTTATTTATTTAATTAATTTTATAAGTTTCTAAATTACTCATATGACTCAATGGGTTTATATATTTTTTGAAATTAATAGTTTTTAATCACTATTTTTTATTAATATTTACCATATGGCATCACTACTTACAATGAACTCTTCTCATTGACTCGTTTTTTTTGTTCGTTTGTTTGTTTGTTTATGTACAAGGAGTGTGAGTGTAATAACAGTTAATTTTCATTGCTTAATTTATTTGTTTATTTATTGTTTTCAGTTGTTACTTAGCTTTTGTTGTTGCTGTTGTGTTTATATAAAATTGTTATTGTTTAATATTAAAATAGACACAAGAAAAAACTAAAACAAGCATAAGTTATGTACACTTTTATAGAAGGAAAAGTTTTCTCTCTTTTTTTCGCCCCACTCACTGTTACATAGGAAAATAACAACAAATTTGCCTAAATACTATATGATTGTGTTTGTTTGTACTGCAATTTATTTGTATTATTTATTTATTTTTTTGTTGTGTTACACGTAAATAAACAAAATAAAATCAACAAGTTAAATAAATGTTTAATTTTATTGTTGTTGTTGTGTGTGTGTGTATGTTTGTTTCTACTATTTATATATTGTTGCCTGTGTGTTTATACATTTGTTTGTTTATTTATGCGTTAAGTTTTTGGTATAATGTTACGTTTTTTATGTTCTTAACAATTCTTAGGTTTCGTTGTTGTATTTTGTTGTTTTTTTAGGCCTATTATACCTACATAGGGTAGTATTAGGGTAGTTCAAATAGCAGAACTTTGACTGAAAAATTGTTGAAAATTGAATGTTTTAATACAATTAACGGCAGGCATGGATCCAGCTCAAGCTCTTGGGGGAGAAAAATAGAATGATTTTCACAACTATTTTCCTAAATTTTAAGATTTAGTACAAATTTGTCATTAAGAGTTTTCCTTCCCCGTGGATCCGCGCCTGTTTAACGGTAACTTTAATTGTACTGATGCTAACATTTTCAGTGCAATTTAGTACTTAGTTTGGAAACAATAGGTATTTGAAAATTTTATTACCTCAAGAAATTCACAAATCCTGGTTTGAAATAAATAAATAAAAAATAAGAAATAAAAAATAAAATATTTTTTTTCTCCATACAAACGAGGCCAACCTAATGTACATACAAATTGGTTAAATTTATTGTTAATTTGTATTTTTTTTTCTTTTTTTTGCGATTTTATAACCAATTTTTTCTGCTGACTTGTGATGTATATATTTTTTGTAATTAAATTAAGACACAATTGTTATTAGTTGGCGAGTTAGTTGACGGGCTAATTACACATCGTACAATTTTGTTTTAATGTATTGTTTCTTTAAATGTCAGTTTTTTTTACATTTTTTATTTAACCCTGCAAAGTTACATTTCGTAGCATCGACTACACATTCGTTTTTTAATAAAAAAACATACATTTTGAAAACTAAAAGTAAACGGAAAAATATTTTATTTCATTTATAAACAAATTAAATTATTCCATTCGATGAAGTTTAACATTTTCGTAATAAAAATAAATGAACCTTTTTAGAATTAAAGAAAAAAATTAAAGAAAAAATAAGTAAAATATAAAAATGAAAAGATATATATACCTATTCGATTAAAAATAAAATAAAAAAATAATTACTAAATAATTATATCAATATATTTTATTAACCATAATTTTTTTTCTCCCCAAAATTTTAATAAATTTTTTTATTTTCTACCAAAAAGAAAAAAAAAACATATTAATTTTTATTGCTAAACGACATTTTAATGTCAATTTCTAATTTTGTTAATCCTCTTTTAAATTTTTTTTTACTTTATTTTATTTTTCTTCTTTCTTTAAGATTTTATTTCTTCACTTATTTAACTTTGTTTTTTTTTCAAAAATATTTATAAAGAATTGAATTTTCTAATCGCTACGTTGACTATTTCTATTCATTTTTCTTTCACTTTTTTCCCCTCTTCTTTTTTCCTTTTTTCGTTATGAGGGTATTAAAATTAAAGTCAACAATTTACAATAATTTTCTTTAAAGTAAATTTAAAATCGTATTACAAAATAACTACCATAACAATTATCTTTATAAAGTACATTTTCCCTAAAACAGAAACTTTACAAGTGTCATTTGGCAATAGAAAAGTGAAAAGAGAGGGAGAGAGAGAGAGTGAAATTGTTCTAAAGTAACAGCTTAACTCCTCTCACTTTACAATACATATTCTATAAACATTTACAATTTTAAATGAAGCGTTGAAATTTCTATTTAATCCTTTTAGTTAAAAACAACAAAAATGTCAGCAAATCTTGTTGAAATTTTTTGTAACTAAAATTAAGCAGCCATTCCTTAGTTGTTGCTTACGAACAGACTTTGAAATTAATGGATACATGTAATTAAATAATTAAAATAATATTTTTATAAATAATATAAGCTAATAAAATTTTATATTTATCATCATAATAATTAATGGAGTTAATGAGAAAATATAAGATATAGAAAGTTAATATACAATTTAATAACAAATACCTAAAGTATTGAAATAAAAATGTTTTTTTTTTGTGATTCCCTGTGTCATTTATACAATTTTTGTCGGAAAGCGAAAAAAATTAATAATTCTTTCGTCCGTGTGTCGGTTGACATGGCGTTTATGAAGCCCACCGATTACAGACATGCACAATTATATACATTAAACGATCGGAAACCTTTTCGAAAAAATTTCTATTGAAATAAATTTATAAATGGTGGACATATGTATAAGAACTTGGTATTTAAATCTGATTTTCGAGTTTCCATAGCCTCTGTATATGCCAGGGACTTTGCAAAGAAAATTCAGATTTTTTTTTTTATATATATTTATGTACAGAAAAATCGAAATAAGTCGATGCATTAAATTCATTTTTGATTTCTTTAAGTTTTAAATCTTCAGGTGAAATAGAAGATTTTTATTTCAGTATTTTGAATCAACAAAATTTATTTCTAAACAAACGAGTTATGGGCCAAAGACTAAATAAATTAATAATATTAATGAAAGTATACGTTAGGGTGAAAATTTAATTTGTCCCTTAGGTGGTGAAGGGGTAAAAAAGATTCTACATAATTTAAATTATTTGTTTTTCTTTTTTTTTAATATTTGCATCTGAGTGTTTATTTTTTTTATGGAATTTGGCGATCTTTTTGTATGCTAACGATTTTTAATGATTTGCTGTAATTAAATATTATTTTTTAATTAAGCCATTTCTTTGCGATATATTTCTGTAATTTTTGCGATTTTTTAATTTACAGTTTTTTATTATTTGATGACTTTTACGATTTGGCAATTTTGCGACTTTTATGTATTTTAGCGATTTTTTAATTTATTGATTTATTTATTTGTTTTTGATTTTCATTATTCTTACGTGTCAATGCACAGTGGTGCTAAATCAAAATTGTATGGAAATAAATCTATAACTTCTGATCGGCTAGTTGGATTTTAATGAAATTTGGTATGGGCGTAGCAGATAGGGCGGAGCTAAGTGTGGTCAAATTTAGGAACCTCTGACATAGAAAAATTGTAATAGCGACCGATTTATTTCATTTTTTTAATAAGTTAAAGAACAAAATTATCTATTGAACGAAAAAATTGAAGTCGATATCTTTACCAAGTCCAAAAATAGACGATTTTTAATTGAGAGAATACTGTTACAAAAATCTTAAAGTTTTTACCTTTTACTTCTTCATTTCATATGACAAAGTCTACATTCTCCGAAAATTTCGTTAAAATATCTTTACTAACAAAGATTTTATTTCAGATAAAATATTTAGAGTTTCTCATTAAAAATCAATTTATACAAAATTGAAATCAATATCTTTTATAGAACCGAAACTACGCCACTTTAAAGTTTAATAAGTCACGGAAAATTCAATTATTTGCGTGTGTGTTGTGCAAAACATACATATGAACATTGGATGCGGTTATTTTCAGTGACCTAAAACAATATATATAAAAATATTTGAAAACGGACGAAAAACAAAAATTTGTCAAGCGATTAAAATTTTATTATTTAAGTTTTATGTCAGAGGTACCTAACTTTGAGCCCCCTTAGCACCACCCCTGAGGGCTTTGTCGTGCCCCCTTTCCAAACTTAATATTTTACACTCTGCTACGCCTATACCAAATTTCATTAAAATCCAACCAGTCGATCAGAAGTTATTGATTTTTTTTTTTCAAAAAAATTGATTCTGCCTCACTGTGCAATGAACTATTCAACTTTGCGTATACCTAACGTCTACGCAATAAATTAATGTTGCGCATACGTCTTAGTATTCTGTGGTGAATGAATATTTTTGCCGTAACAAAGTTGCCAGATTATTACGTATTTTTATTTCTTCAAATTATTATTTATATATTTTTATAAATAAACAAAATATTCTTTCAATGCTCTGCTTTATTTATTGTTCCAAGGATTTGCCACCAACACCACCTTTCATGAAAAATTATATTAAATTCTGATTTAATTTATTAATGTTGCTGAGAGAAAAGAAATTTTTGAAATATATTTTTATATATAGAAAGAAAGGAAGGAAGGAGATGGTCAAAATAAAATAATGAAACGTTAGCATAAAAAGCAACAAATGACAGTCATGATAAGTTATTAGCTAATTTTGTTAGACAATTTTTTTATTTTTATGTGTCCTTAATCAAATTATAAGAAAATTATGATGAAAGTTAATAAATTATTATAAAGTTAAAAAAAGAAGAAGAGTTTCTTTTGCCAATTAAAAGTCTGGCATGTTGAAAGATAAAAAAGAACGAGAATATTATTAAAAATAAAATAAGGATTTAAAAGAAAAAGTGTTTAAAGTGAAGTAAAATATGCGGTAGAATAATAAAATGTATTTAACAAATTTTAAATAATATTTTAAGTATAATTAACAATTAAAATATTTTTAATATATCATTTTGGTAATAACTTTTATGGCGATTTTTTTTTTTTTTGTGAGAATATAATATTTTTTTAAGTTTAGTTTATGTTTTTATTCCTTTATTGTAAATGTTTATGGTTTTTAAATATTAAACCTTAAATATTGCAACAAAGTTCAAAGTATCCATATGATTACAAAGTATATATTCTTTAATACATTTAATAAAAAAAAAACTAATAAACAAACAAATAATAAAAACACATGTGCTTTTGCTCAGCCTACCATCGACGTTCAATGGAACACATATGTATTAGGGTGGACACTTTTTACTGTTCTTAATCAAAGTGAAAGTTTACTTCATTCTAAAAAAGGCTAAATAATTTTAAAGGGCTAACCTTTACTTACTAATGCTTCTATAAATCTATAAAGTAGCTATAGAATTATTTATAAACAAAAAAGTCTTTTGGGACCCTATTGCTCAGAATAAAAACTTTCATTTGAGCTGGCAACATGGACGATTTTTACATTGAGATCTATCTCCCTAATGTACATGTGTTTAATTAAAAAGTGAATTTTGAAATAAATACAAGTCATACTTAAATGGTTTATGACGTTGTTTACAAAAATTTATTGCACATCCAACGTTATTGACATTTCAATTGAGTTTTTTTCTTGATGTGCAATAAAATAACTATAACAAAAGGGTGGAGAAATTAATAAAAAAAACTTTTTCAATTCCATTCCAATTCTAACACACAATACCAATTAATTTATTAAAACGAAGGGAAAATATTATAAAACAAAAGAACAACAATAAAGATAAATAAAAAATATTGAAAAAATATATATATTTTTTAAATTGTTTTAAATAATAAGAAAAAACGATTCAATTTGTATTAAAATTGTTATTTATTATTTAATAAATATGGCAATACCAGCTAATTTGACATATTGTAAACAGTAACATTGAAGTGTTGCCAGATAAGAAGTGTGAGAATTTAGTGTGTTTTTTAATTAAAGAAAAAAATAAATTAAAATTTACTAGAGAAATTAAAAAAAAAATACAAATGTGAAAGTATGAAGATATGATTAAGCAAAGGAAAAGTCTATAAAAACAACAACAATAATATAGATTTTAATAAAACTTAAGAAAAAGATATAATAAATGAAAATAATCTAAATAAAAAATAACCCTTTTCAGTAGCTAAATATTAAGTTATTTTCTAAATTTGTAACAAAAAATATTAAAAACTTTTTTATTAGCGCCCCAATATACATACATAGGTACATATGTATGTGTAATCCCAGAGCAATTTAAGAAATAGCCCAGAAAAAGGTAAACATTTTAAAACTTAGGAGCTAAAATAAACTTGTTTATTATTCACAGAAAAAATAACTCCAGAACACAGTGGGGCAGAATATATATTTTTATTTTTTTATTTTTTATTTTTTTGGAAATAAATATGTAACTTCTGATTGGCTGGATGGATGTAAGCATGTTGTTTATAGGCCTTATTTGGGTCTACAACAATATATAAAAATTATTTGAAATCGACAGAAAAAAATTTAGCATGCGATTAGAAATTGTTTATGTCAGAGGTACCTAAATATGATCCCCCTTATGAAAATCCAATCCAGCCGATCATAAGTTACAGATTTATTTTCATAAAAACTCACTTCTACCCCACTTTGCAGGGTTAAGTTGTTCTAAAAAATTAAAGTGCTGTATTCGGCTGTTTCAAATCTTATATACCCTTCATCCCTGATGTTATATATAAAAGTCCAGGTTTAATCTAGTCAACTTAACTCCTCGTTATTATACTCAACATATCGAAAAAAAAACATTTAAGACTCCATAAAGAATATATTTTCTGGGTCCTGATTAAATTCTGAGGTCCGTGTATCTGTTTGCTGAAAAGATATATCTCAAACGAGACAATTAGGGAATAAAAAATAGCTCAAATATTTATCTTATATAAGGCTTGTTTGGTATTAAAAAGGAGGACGAGTCTTTGCTGCGATTAAAAAATAATTTAGAAGTCTTATAAACAATAAATTTTTAATATTTAGCACAAATTTTGGTTCAGACCAGTATTTTAGAAAAAAAAAAATAGTTTTTTATCATTAGGATATATAGGAGGTAAGCGTGTCCTTACGCCATTTTTTTTAATTCGTATTTATTCTTTCTAAACCCAAAGTAATATGTGTACCAAATATAATTTTGCTACGACAACTCCTTCTATTTTTGTCCCATCTTTGTAGGGGATCAAAGCACTGTGTGTCCAAATTACGACAACGAAATTTTGTACAGAAAGTTTGAGGTTTGATACAAACTTGGAAATCAAAAATAGGCATGGTCCGCCCACTTTACTGCTTATCGGATATAAGGGGAAACATCAACGAAATTTTGCACAAATAGTTCAAGAGATGATATAAACTTTGAAATTAAAGATGGAAGTGGTCAAACCACTTTACCGCTCACCTCCCATAAAACATAAGATTACCAAAGAAATTATAAATATTCTCTTTACATCCGTGATGAAGGGTATAATAACCATCCAGTATAAAAGCAATTTATTTGTTTTACATTTTTGTATAGATTTCAATATATAAATTTTGTTACTTTAACAAAATACTTGTAAGCATTTTTTTGCTACTTTTTTCCAACAAAAACCCTCAATAGTTTTCAATAGAATTTAAACAACAAACTACTTATAGTAAATAAAAATAAAAAATATTAAAAATCATCTTGGTCATTTCATAGCCTCTTTAAATATTTGTATTATTTTTCCTACCCTTATAGCTTTTAGCAAAACATTCATACATAAAATCAATAAAAGAAATAAAGAAAGAAAAAAACGCTATGATGATCTTATTTATTTTACGTATGCACTTTGTTTTGTTATCCTTTATAATCCCTCTTAACCTATTTTTATTTACTTTGTTATTTTTGATGATGATAAGTATTTATTTTGTTTATTATATTCACTCTTTTTTTCTGTTCTGTGTATTTTTTCTTCTTTCTCTGTTTTTTCTCTACACTCCAGAAATACCATGTTAATACGGATAAAAGTGGTGAGCTTACTGTAACGGTACAGGTATGTTGAATTACTTATTACTAAATATTACCTATTTGGGTGTATAACCTAAGTATAATTTATTATTCTTATTATATTTTGTTTAATATGTTTTATAAAATACATTGTATTAATATATATTTTCTGTATATTTTGTTTTTTATCTCCTTGGTTGAACATTTAAACAGGGAGATTTGACACAACAGGAAAAACGTGCTGTTTTTATTACTGTCCATGATCTGGGTTGCAATCGTAAGTATATTTTTACCTACTATATACATATTACAGTATTTTGTATAAATATTTTAAGGTCTAATACGAGGCAAACTAGGACAAAAATAATAATATTTAATTATTAATTTATTAATAATTAAATATTATTTCTAAAACGTCAACATACATAAGAACATTAATCGGGGTTCACACACACCAATTTTTCTTGCAGCAATTCTAACATTGTAGACGAGAGAGGTAAAGAGAATGTAAAAGTTTAGTATTCTTTACTCCTCTCTCTCTCCCATAAACCCAGAATTGCGTCAAGAAAAATTGCTGTATGTGAACCCGGGCTGATATGTTTTAGTTTATAAAGAAAATCCATAAAACATTTTTCTTATTTCGAGAAAACAAAAGATAACACAAAGCAATAAAATTAAAAAAAATGGAGAATTGAAAAATCATTATACAATTTTGATATATTGTAGTTCCAGTAGTAAAAATATGCCCCAAAATTTAAATTCTATGGAGAGGTTTTTTTTTTAATTTTTAAGTAAAATTATATATTATTTTAGATGTTTTCCACATAGTTCGGTTCAGTAGTTTCGGAGTTATGACTAAGAATGTATTACAAAAAGTGTATTATTAATGTAGCGAAGCTACATATCATTTGAATCAAAAATATGGGTGGTTTATTGATTTTGTCATTTCGTGTAATATGTCGAAAAAATCATTTAAATTCCCATAAAATATCTGAGTCCTGATTAGATTCTGAGTCGATCTAGCCATATCCCTCTGTTTAAAGCAGGATATTTCTCGAACGGGACATGGTAGTGGGATGAAATTTGGCACAAATATTTTCCTAAGGTTTTTTTTGGCCCACCTCCCTTATAATATGAAATGTAGTGCTGTGGGAGTATTGAGTATTCGTATCGAGTACCGAGTATTTGCACGGTTTTTTGGGTACCCAATACTGAATAATAGTTACTCAATACTTTTGATCGAATCATTTACGGTTTGTGCCTCGAGTACACGATTTCCTCTCAACCACCGTATACTCTAGAGACCTAAAGACTGTACAATGATACATCTTTGAAATCGTCAAGAAAGCGCGCTGGCCCAAATAATGGAGTCTGCGCTTCTGCAGTGCCGAACAATTGCATAAAAGATGTTTTATAGACTCTATCTCCTCCTCATATAAACTACTTCTACCGTGATCAGTTTGGGAAAAGCCTATGTATTCGGACCTACGTCCTATTATACAGTGTCCCGTAATGATACCTATTAGAAATGAGGATAACACTGCTATCAAGATAAGGGTCTTAGTTCTCTGTTTATCAATTGAGGGCCAAGGGGTTCTAGATATTCTGCAAATAGTTATGGTGAACCACCTACGGGACCTTTCCTTAAAGGCCTAATCTTCTCTCAGTTTCGACAGTTAAACAAGAGGAATATAGACTTCCTCCCTAGCGTCCATTGACGAACCAGCTCTTGTGCACTCATCCGTCTTTTCGTTGATTCACATACGAATTCCGAGTCTTAATCACGGCCTGAAGAAGAAGACAGTAAGGGCTTCTGCAACGAGTTATCTAGCATATATTTTAGCCTGGAATACTGTACAAGTATCCGATAATCTTAGAGATATTCAGAGAAAACTCCTGACACGTTTCCGGTATCCGTTTATGACCTGTTTTTATTATGATCCTAACTTTTTATATTTTTACATACCAGTTTCATTAATCTTTCTCCTTTAACAAAATTAAAGCATTTTTATGTTAAACATGTATCATTATTATATGTGACCACAAGGAGTTACATTTTCCATAATCGTAACAATAACTACGTGACCTCGACAACATAATGAATGAACCAGAGTTAATGTTAAATTTGTTAACATTTTTTTATTTTTATTTTTTCTTTTGCGTTTTTACATATACTTTGTATTACTACAAAGTTTTATATGTAATTTGGTCAAGTAATCTAGAACTGAGTAAAAGATTTAAATAGCACGTATTTTAATTATTAAATAAAATGTAATTAATTTGGGAAACTGTAACTAATTAAATAATAAATAATATGTGTTGAATAAGAAACAGCAAATGCTTTGTGATAAATTGCAAAAAAAAAGGCACATAGTTAATAGAAATATATTATGGACTTTTCATTTGAAAAATATCAATTACTGTTCGCTTTAAAGTCGAAAACATAGTATGAATATATGTTATACTTATTTTTCAGTAGCTTTACGCTTGCAGTTACCATTGTAATTAGGATATTTGTTTATTTATTTTTAAAGTTGCCAGCTTTAATTTCTTGCGTAAGCAGATGGTAATATTGCACAAATAAATAAATGGCAACTTAAAGAAAAATGTTAACAAGTCTTTTTGTTTTAAAGTACAATAATTAGAATTATACCAAGAAAACTTAATTACTAAATTTAGAATGGGAAAAATTAAACTATGACCCTATTTACATTAGGTGTTATAACAGCGTCGAAAGCCCTTCTACACTTACACTTATCAGTATTTATTATGCAATTTTTTAAAAATTGTTTGACAAAAAATAACATAACATAAAGTGGCATCGCTGTACATTTTATTTGCAATTAATTTAAAAAATCACGATTATTTTTCGAAAGTTAAGGCTCAACTAGATAGAATACTTTCGCTTCATTTACATGCCTATTTATATGGAACCAAAGCCAAATTAGTACCTTAAACTTCTGCGTGAAGAACTTCAAACATGAAAAATGTTCAACTTTGAAGTACCGAGTACGTAAATTTATGCGTTGCGTAGCTGTCAGTCGCAGTTGAAGCGAAAGTATTTTATGTAGTTCAGCCTTTACAGCCGCACAGTGCTTTTTTCAAATTGAGTTGAAATATAAGTTTTTGGAAAGCTAACAATATAGATCATACAATTTTTGACAAATTTTTTGAATAAAGTTATTTTTATGGCTACTAGAGGTCGCTAAAATCAGAGAACTTAAAGCCAATACTAAGGAACCAAAAACTGTTTTATGAAAAAATCAAAAATTCATTTTTTGATAAAACACGCCGATGTCTGTCCTTTCAATACCTCAGAATATTGGTAGATTATAACTATTATTATCTTTTAAATATAGGGTTTCGAATATAAACATATTATTGCTCAAATTCACACATATTTTTTTCTTAAAACCTAAAAACAATATAAAAAAATTATAGATTTTTTTTACGTTTTTAGTCTTTATAGTTATTTAATAGATTAAAAAACAGTAACGCCCGTATCTATAACGAAAAATTAGCCACTGTGTATATATCACATACAAGGATCTGCTAANNGTCAATAAATCGTTTGAAAATCAACTCTGAAAAGTGTGATGCATTGCCAACAATTTACAAAAAATCAACTCTGATATATTTGTTGACATTTTTTCCCTCAAATTGTAAAATGTTTCAAGTCTAATTGGTTAAGAGTTTGCATAATTTTTAAATAATTTATTTAATTTTTTCCCACAAAAAACTTTTATATGTTTCACGTTTATTTACAAATTTACTGTGACACAAAACAGCTGTTGGTTAAGGACTTAGCAAGTCTTTGATCGTTCGTTAGCATGCGTTTAGCCTGTGGATAAGAAATACATTTTAAATAACTCGTATGTTAAATCCATGCTAAATTTTGGTTATAAATACGGCTGTAAGAGTCTTTTTTGCCACAACTTAAAAAAAATTAATTGAAAAGATTCAAAATATTCAATAAAATTTCACATAAATATTTCTGAGGTGTTTTCCAATTGTTTTGTAGGAGCCCAAGTATCTATATGATATGAGGACAGAAGGAGAACCTCAGCTCAGACCATGCGAAATTTAGTTACTGAATTATTTCCAAAAAACAAAACGTTTTGGAACCACTGTGCACTGTGAGCCGTATTCAAAGAAATGTACATACAAAAAGTTTGTAAACCTTTTTTCAATTATTATTATTATGATTATTTTAACACGGCTGTTAGTAACTTACAAATGTAGTACTAACTCACTGTTTATACAGCAAAATTTTTATATCGAAATATTTTTATTTTCGTGTTAATGGTGCGTGTAAACGTAATAAAAGTTAACTATGTCGAGTATGTCGTTTATTTAATAACAACGTTACCATAACGATATTTTAGTACTAAGTAATAAAGTTGGGCAACCTCATCGTTGAGATTTAAACTTATGTTTAAATATAGTTTTATTAGCAAATAAAGTTAACCAATAAACAAAAAAGTCAAACTAATTTATAAATAATTAATTATGTCAATTACAGATAATTCCTTCCAGGAATTTGTAAATAGTCCCTGCATGACAGAAATTAAAGAACGATCATGCTTCATACATATCGATGTACCAGGACATGCCGATAATGCTGATGCTCTACCTGAAAGGTAAATAATTCAACAAATGATTAACATCAATTAATTTCAATTATATTTCTAAAAAAAAATAACTAAATAAATAAAATTGGTATTTATATCCTAACAACAAACTAATCATTAAAATGCATTTGTGGTCTTAATGTAAATAACAAATCTAATGCGTCATTGCTTGCTTAGTTAATAAAACCACATTTTTTTTTCTTCTTTTATTTTTAATTCCCAATCAACCAACGAACCAACCAACCATTCAACCAAACAACCAACAATTACCTATATATCATCATGATGCCACAGTTTTCAGTTTCCCTCATTGCAAATGTTGGGTGAAGATTTAGTAACAGTTTTGGATTTTCTTCATGTTAAATATGTTATTGGTTTGGGTGAAGGTGCTGGTGCCAATGTATTGGCTCGTTTTGGTTTAGCTCATCCTACACGAGTATTGGGTTTGATTTTGATTAATGCTACCGGAAGTGCAGCAACGGTAATGCAATCATTTAAATCCAAGGTAAGTTTTCTTTACTAAGGTTTTAGTCACGTTTTAATTTAAATTAATATCATAGCTTCTGGCTACACAAACGTTTATTTATTAAATTAATAAACTAAATATTAAAATGTTTATTTGAATTTCTTATATAAAATTTATTTTAAAGTTTATACAATGGAAAAACGATGAAGTGGCTCAATCAGCTGAAAGTTTCTTAATGTATCATAAATTTGGTCATGTAAGTATAAAATATTATTAATATATGAATTATTTTAATTAATATAAACTATTTTATAAATGTTTTAAATTCAATAAGTATTTATGGTTATTTGTGGTTTATAGTACAGAGAAAATAAAAAAGAAATTAATATAAATTAAAGCCTCAAGCCATAATTGATGCATTTGGTTAAATTTTTATAAATAAATAGAGCGTTTGCATTATTATTATTTTTTTTAAATTTCCATTAACATTGATAGTGAGATGATTATTTTTTGTAATTAAATTAAATATGTGTATGATCATAAAAAGTTTAAAAAAAGTTTTTTATGTGAAATTTTCAATTAATTTAAAGGAACAGGGGATTTGTAGCAAAAGTTGTTATTAAAGTTAAATTAAATAAACAATTATTAATAGGGAAATAATGGAAATAAAGTTATAAAAGTCTACAGAACACCATTCTATGGAAAATGCCTAAATACGAGCTGGAAACTTGCACAGTGGGGCAGAATCGTTTTTTTTTTTTTTTTGGAAATAAATTTTTAACTTCTGATCAGCTATTTGGTATAGGCGTATCAGAGGAGTGTGCAATGCTAAGTTATGAAGGGAGGCACAACCAACCCCTCAGGAACGGTGCTAAGGAGGCTCAAATAAACATAAAAAACATAAAAAATGTTTATTCGCTTGCCAAATTTCTGTTTTTAAAATTTTTATATATTGTTGTGGGTCCCGATAAGACCTGTAAAAAACATGCTTTCATGTCCTATTTATCTCTTATAGTTTTGGAGTTATTTGCGTTTGAATATTTAAGCATCATAATTTTGCAAGTTCTTGGTCCAGTTTTTTTCATATATATCCTAATATTTCCGACTGAT
>MINK01189753.1:166-13692 GCA_001735545.1 Phormia regina | reverse complement strand
AACCGTGCTTGCCACTCTGAGAACGAAATTTTTTTAACATTTTTTTATTATATGTTTTGTTTTGTAGACATGAAAAACTATGCCTTAAACCAGTGCTTGCCAAAGTGACGCACATGTGGGGACATTCTCTTAATTTTTTCACTTCTACAATACAAAACCTATAATAAAAAAACAATGTTAATAAGTTGTGTACTGAGTGGCAAGCACTGCCTTAAACCCAGAGTTTTCTTCAAGTTGTTTCCCGATCTTGCAAACATTTTTCAGAAAAAGAGAAGTGATATTTTGATCATCAACTGATGGATCATGTTATCAAATAATAATGTGGAGTACATTGTAAATTTTAAAGGCAAATTATACTGAAACATATCACTTTTTAGTGAACATATTTTATTAATAATTTGTTAACTGATTTTTATATCCGTCTCAGCTGCTCTATAGTGAATTTTGTACCAGATAAACTAAATAATGATTCAGAAGTTATTAAAAGTATCAAATACTTAAATACCTCCACATGATATTATAAATTAATTAACACAAATTTAAAAGCTATGATTGTAGTCTAAACAAATTGATTAAATTTTATACGAGCATCTAACTTGTGGTTAGAAATTTTAACAACTGAATTCTTTGATAAAAATGAACTGAAGTCTTGTGACTGCTATAGTTTTTTCATTCATTTAAAATATTTCCACTTCAGGGTAAAAATTTCGAACTGATTAATTATAAAGGGAAATCTTATAAAACGGGTCCATATAGAAGATATTTTTTCTCGAAGAATTACACAGGGAAACATCGCTTCTGTGACATGTCAATTCTGATCAATGATTTTAATAAGTACTAAGTCTCTAATCCTCTTTTTTTAGAATTAACTCTAGTTCTCATGATAAATCGATATTTATAAGATTAAGGAGGTTGCTTTATATAATGAAGCATATCTCGAAAACTACTTGTCTGATTTTATTCAAAAAGATATCAAACAATTCTTATTAAAATTATCTTCAAGCCTTTCTTACATTACTTTTAAATACGGTCAACAGTTATGGAGATATAAATACCATTTTATGAAAAAAAATTATATTTATAAACAAAATTAAAAAAGTCCTTTTTCAAAAAATCATAAAAAATCAAAAATAGCAAAAATTTTATTTCTCATATAAGAAATCAAAATAATAAATTTGTTGTTAATAAAATAAGACATATTTCATTAAAATCAATGAATACGTTTTGATTTTATACACAAATTAATGAAAATATCCCTTTACAAATTACAGAGAAAAATTAAAAAAAAAAAATATATATTAAAATAAATAAATTAATAAATTAATTAATAAATAAATAAATAAATGAATTTGTGATTTTTCTATATAACTTGTAAATGAGTATTTTGACTAATTTATGAATAAAATTAAAATTTATGCATTAATTTTATAAAATACTTTTTATTTTAAATTTTATGATTTAAAAAAATGTATAAAATTTATTACTATTTTTTTTTTAATTACTCTTAATATCTCCATAACTGTTGGTCGTATTGAAAAGTAATGAAAAAAGGATTTCAAGATAATTTCATTTAAAATTTTTTTCATATTTTATTGAACAAAATCGCTAAAGCCGTTTTCGAGATATGCTTCAATATATAATGCAGCCTTATTAATATTACAACTCGCGATTTATCGTTTTTATTACAGATCAATTTTCAACATTAAATCTAGTAAATTTTAAAGGCTCATAAACTAAAGTTTTATTTAGAAATAAAAACGTCAAAAGCAATAAATCAATTTCCTTAGGCGGATCATATTTAGACTACATATCAGAGCTCCCCCTCATATCTTCTCTTTGTTACTCTTAATTGAATTTTAAAACGATTTACTTACGAAAATATTCAAAATAAATAAAATTTATTAAATATTTATTCTTTTCTCTACATGTAAGAGCATATATATAAGTGTGACAAAATTAAGAGAACATTTGTACTTGTGCCTCATTTTGCGTGTCTCTTATTTAGTCTTTAACTTTCCTTTTCATTTCTCTTTCTTTTTCATATATCATATTAAACCAACACTTTAGCATGCAATTCTAAACAAAATATAATAATTTAAACATTTAATTTTATATGAAAAAATGTATTTTTTAAAATTATAAAAAACACAAAACTTTTAATAAAATACAAGAAAAAAATAAAAATAATAAATAATCACCCTAGAGTACCAGATATTTTATAAACTAAAAAGGAATTAATAGATAGTGAATACAAAATCCAGTTTCACTCAGTATAATAACAGAGAGTGAACACTCAACTCTTTCAAAAAGAAGAGAGGATAAGTATTCTTTTCTTAAGCAATTTCAGCAAAAAGTGAGAACGTATTAAACTTTAAACCGGTGTTGTCAAAGTGGCGCACATGTGTGTACGTTCTCTTAAATTTTTCATGTCTACAATACGAAACATTTAATAAAAAAATGATTCTCAGAGTGGCAAGCACTGCTTTAAACTTTAATAATTAAAGTAAAAAAGTGCTTGCCACTCTGAGAATAATTTTTTTTATTAAATGTTTTGTGTTGTAGACATGAAAAATTAAGGAGAACGTACGCACATGTGCGCCACTTTGACAAGCACCGAAGTAAAATAAAAACAAAAACGTTTTAAGAGAGTCATAATAAGTATAAAAGAGTAATGCATAATAAATAACTGTTATATATTGAGAGACAGAATAAAAAATATAAACTCTCTTATTTATTTACAACAGTTAAGAGTAATAATTTAATAGTTTTTTAATGCATAACAAATAACTGTTATAAATTAAGAGAGAATAAAAAATATAAACTCTTTTACTTTTTACAACAGTTAAGAGTAATAATTTAATAGTTTTTTAATGCATAACAAATAACTGTTATATATTAAGAGACAGAATAAAAAATATAAACTCTTTTAATATTAAAACATTAAAGAGTAACAATTTAACAATTTTTAATTATGAAAATAATATTAAAAGTTTTGTTGTTATATAATAAATAATAATTATAAAAAAAAAATATTTTACTTTTATTTATTAAATTTAAATAAAATTATTAATTTTATTTGTTACATTTTTCTTCTATATATTTTTTTTCTTTATAAAATAGATATTCTCCCTTGGCTGGTGATCTATTGGCCAATTCTATATTACCCGGTAATGCTATGACTGGTTCGGGTTGGTGTATATTTGTTTATAATCTAGCACCAGAGACTGAAGAGAATGTTTTATGGCAATTGTTTGGACCATTTGGTGCCGTCCAATCGGTTAAGGTTATACGTGATCTACAGACCAGTAAATGTAAAGGTTTCGGTTTCGTTACCATGACCAATTATGATGAAGCGGTTGTGGCTATACAATCATTGAATGGTTATACTTTAGGCAATCGTGTTTTGCAAGTTAGTTTTAAGACTAATAAAACTAAAACTTCTTAAATTAATTTTTTTGTGTTTTTGATTTTATAAAAAAAAAAAATTCTTTAAAAAAAAATTATAAGGAAAACTTACTAGTCAAATTTCTTTAAAAAATTTCTTTTATTATAATTTTTTAAATAAATTATTAAAAAAAAAAACTAACTAAATAAATATTTAGACAAAATNNTATTAAAATTTGAAAACCTTTAAAAAATCCAAAAACTTTTACAAAAAAAAAAAAAAATCAACAGCAGCAAACAAACATTAAATGAAATTTGAAAGCAAAACACTTGATAAAACCAAATAAACCTCCTATAAAAAAAATTACAAAAATTTAAAAAAAAAAGATTTATTTAACACACAACAAAAAAATATAGACATTATGCGTCTTTAAAAGCTAGTAAAACAAAAACAAATAAAATAAAAACAAAAAAAAACAAAAACATCTAACAAATTCTCAAACCAACAAACAGCACATTATGTAGCGCAAAATATTTTTTCTATTTAATTTAATATTATTATTATTAATTAATTGATTATATATAATTTAATTATTTTTTTAATTTATTAATAAATTTTCAAACTTTCTCTCTTCATTAAAGAAAAAAAAAAGAAAACAAAAAAATAAAATATTACCAAAAAAACATAAAAAATATATTAATTAACCATCATAACTTTATTAAAATAAATGTTTATTACTACAAAAGCAAAAATAAAAAAATAATAAAAAAAACATTAAATATTTAAAACTCTTAAAAACATAAAAAAAAAACTTTTTAAATAAAAAATATATTTGTATCTGTGTGTAATAATATTTTTTAGATATATTTATGTTTATTATAATATATTTATATTATTATATAAATTAATTCATTAATTAATTACTTAACTTAAACAATAATTTATTTCACTTACAATTTTTTTCTTAAATTATTATAAACTTAATTCATTCTATAATATTTAATTAATTAATTAAACAAAAAAAAACACAAAATATTTTAATCCCCCTCGTAAACAGCAAAAACCAAAAACAAAAAAATAACATAAAATAAAAGAAAAGAAAAACCCAGTGAAACTCATAATTAATTTCTTAAATTAATTTAATAAATATATTAAATAAAAAAAACCCAAAAAATAATTAAACCATATTCTTATTATTATGATTATATTAATATATTATTATATTAAACGCTATATTATTATAAATTAAATTAAATAAATGTGTGTAATAATTTTATTTTTAAATTTAATTTAAATTGTTTAATGCAAAAAAAAAAAGAGAAACCAAGAGAAAAAGAAATAATATGAAAAACAAAAAAACCAAACAAACTAAACTCGCATTTTATTGTTTTCAAATTTTATGAAACACCCGGTAGTGATTAAAAAAACGTGACAGAAGCCAAGAGATACATAACAAGACTTTACTAAACAGACAGCAAAAGAGAAAAATAGTTTGAATAAATTTTCCACAAAGAAAACAGTGCTTAAGAGAGCTTTTAGAAATGTAAACAGAGAAAGCAAAAACATGTTTCTTATTAGCAGAGATCAGGGATGGATATTTAAGATATTTTTGGTTAATAAAATAAATTTAAAATAGTACTTTTTCTCCCTAAGAGAGTATTAAAATTTGTTATTAATTTTATTCAGATTAATTGGTAGAATAGAATTTTTAAACGAAAAAATAACAGAAATTATACATACGAGATTATACTTGGGGTATTCCGCTACCCCTGTACCCCTGTCGTACTTATATAAAAAAAATTAAAAGCGAATAAAATCTATATTTTATACATCTATGAGAAGATGCCTTTTCAATCGCATAATTTTTATTTAAATCGTAAAAGGGATTACAAATTAGTGTTTGCCTATTAATTATATACGAGAGTACACCTGGGGCGCTTCGCTGCCCATTTATATGGATTGAATTAAAATTATAAAAAAATCCAACATGTAATAACTAAATTTATTTCATTACAATTGATCCAGTTTGTTTTTATAAAAAGTAACAGCAATGAGACAATGTTTTGAATGAGAGAGTTGTGTATAAATATTATAATATACAGTAAAATAGATTGACATGCTCATTTAAAGAGTAACAAGAGACGAAACTAATTGTCAAAAACCTAAGTCGGTTTTCAAAAACCTAACTCATGCAACTGCAAAATACAAATACAATCAAATATATTTTTATATTCTGTTGTTGCCAAAAGAAATTAAAAATACATTTTTGTATACAAAACAAAAATTTTGTTTAACTGTCAATCGAGAATTTTGTCTCTACATGTTACTCTATGTGCTCATTTGTTTGTTTTATTTATGCAAATATATTCATGTGAGTTGTGGTACATGTATTAGTACTAATTTTTACCACTTATAACTTTTTAAATACTAAATGGATTTTAATAAATTCTATATTCTGCTCTGCTATGAGAAAATATCTTTACAGTGGTATATTATTTTATTCAAATCGGTTGTATAGTGTGACCTTAAAAGGGATTACGAAAAATGTGTTTGTTTGATTAATTATATAGATAAATATTTATATGTTTAATTAACATTTTTATTTAAATTGAATTGTGGAATATCCAGGTAATTGTTTGACACTACCAAATGTCTCAAGGGAGTACTTAGGTACTCATCAATGTACCATAGTATCAACTTTTCCATCCCTGGGAGAGATATAGCTAAAAAAAACCATTCATTATTTAAAGAGAAAAGTAAACAAAATAATGAAGAAATCAAATATAAATTTACACCGCAGCAGTGTTAGGCATGTGGGGCTTATGTGGGAATACTCTCTTACTCTCTTACACAAACATGTTTTTACAGCAGTTACACGCAAATCGTGCTCATAATCTATTAATACTTTGGTACTCTTCAATTTTATGTTGTATAAAAAAAGTACTATAGTATCAACTTTTCCATCCCTGGGAGAGATATAGCTAATAAACCATTAATTATTTAAAGAGAAAAGTAAACAAAATAATGAAGAAGTAAAATATGAATTTACACTACAGCAATGTTAGGCATGTGGAGCTTATGTGGGAATACTCTCTTAGTTTTTTACACAAACATGCTTTTACAGCAAATCGCTCACAAGTGCAAATGATCTCTTAATTTTTTCACACTTATATGCCCTTGGAAAGAGAAGAAGCGAATATTTATTTAATAAATTTTATATATTTTGAATACATTTTTTAAAATAAATTGTTTTAATATTTAACTATAGTTTTTATTACAGACCATAAATTGTTTAAGCACAACAGATATTATAAAATGTTAAATTTAAAAATTTGTTTTGGGCTCAATATAAGAGTGATAGTGTTATATAGACCATAGACCAGGGCTTGTCAAATTNNATGTGCGGACGTTCTCTTAATTTTTCATGTCTACAAAACAAAACATATAATAAAAAAAATGTTAAAAAAGATTCGTTCTCAAAGTGGCAAGCACGGCCATGGACAAATACAATATGTAAAATTTAAGAGCGCCAATCCCTGATTTACACCAGAGCAGTGCAATGCAAATCAGAGCACATGAGTGAATACTCCCTTAGCTTCTTACAACAACAGTTTACCAGAATAACTTGTCGCGAATGAGCTTTCTGACAGTATAATACTGTTGTCGCATGATTTTCAAAAAACACTGCAAGAAAATTTTAATATAAAATGGGAGAGTTATTATTTAATAAATATATTTCTTTTACTATTTTAAGGTGAATTTTTAAAATATTCATTATAGAAAACTTATAAATTAAAAATTGTTTATACAGTTTTTTCTAAAGAAATAGAAAATATTAATGAAATACATTACCAGAACACTGTACCAGAATTATACAAATTTGGGCACATGTGCAAAACGCTCTCTTAGTGTTTTAAACCGATATGCTCTTACAGATAACAAAGTAACTTTATATCGGTGCTTGACATACTGGCGCACATGTGCGAACGATCTCTTAATTTTTTCATATCTACAATAGAAAACCTATAATAAAAAAACAATGTTAATAAGTTGTGTACTCTAAGTGGCAAGCACTGCTTTATATCATTGCTTGTCATACTGGCGCCTATGTGCAAATGCTCTCTTATTTTTTATGTGTACAATACGAAACATGTAATAAGAAGATGGTAATAAGTTGCATAACCTGCTTTTATCGATTAAGCTTTCCAACAGTAAATATTTGCCGTCACAAATTAGATATGTATGTTGCACTTTATGTTTTTTCTGGGTAAATATAAGAACAGTTTATATACAAAATAATTATGAAGTGACTGGCCTTAAAGCAGTGTTATGCAAAGAGAAATATTCCTTAAGCTCTTTACAATGACAAGCTCTTCTTATAGATTAAAAAATCACTCAAACTCACTTAAGCTTTCTAACAGTTAGAGTGTGCTATCGCATGATTTTCATAAAAATACTGAAAGAAATTTTTAATTAGATATAAGAGCATAATTTTGTAATATATTTTCTGTACCTTTTTTTAAAACGAAAATTGTTAAAATATTCATTTAAAGTTTTCATAGAAAATATATAATGTAAGACCCATAGAATTACCTTAGCGTCTAGAGGGATAATGCCCAATTCGATGTCTCAAAGTCAAACTAATTGCTGTAGAAAAGTGGCACAGTGTTCTCATATAAAAATTAATATAAATACAATAAATCTGCGGTTTCGAAAGTTAGTTCAATTTCAAAATGAAATTATATATAGAAAACTTAAATTAGGAAACGTGAACTGTGTGGAACATAAAAGAAGGCAGGTTATAGATAAATAAAGGTTATCATATCTAAAGGTGTCAAACCCTTGGAATATGTCAAACGATATGATTTGACCGATTTTGATTGAATAGGAATCTGCTAGTTGGAACTTGGTTTGCGAGGTATTGGTCTTCAAATAGTTAAGATTTTTATTTATTTTTTTTTTTTTTTAATATATTTTTTTTCATTTAAGACCACAAGCGGCGAAAGTTATATTCTCGGCCTGGGCCGAATCAATGTTACTCACCTATATAAGGCCGCTCGATGAAGTGAGCGGTAACCGAACAACTCCATTGTTGTTTTTCTTAGTGTCCGTATTTTATAATTGGGTTTGAAATCAATATCTTTATTGAACGCGAAACAAAACGCCCCTTATAAGTTTATAAATCACCGGAATAATCTTTTTTTTTGAGTTATTTTTGAATTAAAAAACATTTCATATGGATAAGGAAAAATTATTTAAATATTGTTACAGCTTTCTCACATGCTTTTTCCCCAATCCACAACATATAATTTTTGCAATTTTCTGTGACTTATCATCATTTTTAAAGTGGCATAGTTTGGTTCTATTAGATATTAATTTCAAACTTCTAAAATAAAAAGAAATTATATCGACTAATAATTAATGTAATTCGAATGGAAAAATCACGATTCTATTACTTCCAAGATTTTTTTTAATTAAAGCTAAATTTTTGTAATAAAGGTTTTTTTTTTTTTAAAAACAAACTTTAATATTTTCTGAATAAAATCTTTGTTACAAAAAGATATTCTACAAAAATTTTCGGTGAATATAACTTTATATATAAAGCGGAAAAGAAATTTTAAAAATTTTTTGTAAAGTTGAAACATCAACAACAATGAAGAATATTCCGGCAAATCCAAAATTGGGTTTCTCACACACCATTTCAGCTAAGAAAGTGAAAAATTTTGATATATTTGTAACAATAATTATTTGTAACAATTCCCAAAAAAAAAAAAAGGAGAAAATCCCAAAATTGGTTTTTTTCACATTTTCGGCCATAAAATCCACATTTTCCCGAAATCCCGTAGAAATAGTCTAAAGTTATATCTTTCATATAAAATGGGTCAAATTCGGTAGGGTATCTACCTTGACCACTTGAGTTATTGGGCTTGTTTTTTGCCTTAAAGATATCTCCGTAAAGTTACCTTTCAGAAAAGCATAAAATTTGTATATGTTGCTAAAGAAAATTTTATTTTAGAGGAAAAAGAGTGTAGATACTTTTTCGGCCAAAAAACAAAAAATGTGTCCTTTTGCAATTTTCAAATTCAAAATCGTTGCTTTTTGGACTCGGTAAAGATATCGACTTCAATTTTTTTATTCAATAGATAATAATTTTGTTCTTTACCTAGTTAAAAAATAATAAAATCTGTGGGAAATACCAGAACATATATTAAAAAAACAGGACCAAGAATATGCAAAAGTATAGTGATTAAAAATACAAACGCAAATAACTCGAAAACTGCAAGAAATATAGGTCTTACCAGAGCGTAGAACAATATATAAAAATATTTATAATCGGACGAGAAAAAAAATTGGCAAACGATTAAATTTTATATCAAAAGTACCCTCCTTTGAGCACCTTTAACTCCGCCACTGAGCGGTTTTTTATGTATCCCTTTCAAACTTAATATTGTGCACTCTTCTCCTCCTCTTGTAAACAATTTCATGCAAATCCCACCAGCGGATCTTAAGTTACGGATTTATTTCAAAAAATTTCACTCTTCCTCACTGTGAAATGTATTAAAGCATACTTTTAGGCATAAATTTAAAACATAAATTTAATTCAGCATAACCGAATATAGACCCCAATTTCGTAGTTAGGGAATTGCAATAATACAGATTGAACTGAATCCATATTAAAATTAAAAAACGGAAGAAACCTACAATCATGGAATTTAGTATTTGTATTAACATTGCATATAATGGGTCAATATATTGCCCGTCCCGTATCTATTGTGTTTCTTGTTAAACACACCCACATATAATTATGATGCTTTTTATATTCTTTTTAACCTTTTTATTATTCAGTGTTGCCATAGTGTTTATTAATTAGAATAAAAAATTAATTAATTAAAAATTAATTTTTAAAAATAATTGAAATGATTTTGCATTATTTTATGTTTAAAGGCGTGCCCCTGTTGTACACTCCTCTGCCACGCCAAAGTGATTAATAATTTAATTGAAATTTTTGCAAAATATTTTTTTCTGTGTTATGTTTTTGTTAATTATTTTTTTAAATAAAATCTTTTTTTNNTTTTGTAAATCAACCTTTCAACAACCTTGATTAATTCTCTTTCATCACCTGTTTGTAATTTCTTTAAGCGCTACTCATTTTGCACTTCTAAACAAAACATCTTCCTGTTCTTCTTCTTGTTATCAAATACTATACAATAAGAAACCTGATTACATAACAAAGATTGCAGTGTCTGTGTGTGTGTAAGTCAAAGGACAATGAAAATAATAAAAATGAAAAAAAAGAAAAATAATCTTCAATAATGATGCAATTGTTGATCACACATTTACAATGTCATGTAGAAGCCCCTTCAACACAGACAGAGCTTCACACAGTTAAATATACAAAAGGCATGATAAAGGACCTTGGCTTTTACGATAAACAAAATCATTGAAAATTATTATTCAGACTTTTGTTGCAAGAAAAGCTGATCAAATGTAAATTGTAATACTTAATAACATTACAAAGGTAAAACTTACCGCGTATTACTGTGAGATAAAGTACCAACATGACTGTTATCATTGACATTTCCAACAGCAGCTGCAGTTGAGGAGGAGGGTGTAGACGATGTTTGATTGTAGGTAAAATCAGCTGTAAGAAGATTTGCAACAATTGATGATGAACGTCTTCTATTTAAGATGGGTGACTTTTGTGCTCGTATCGATTGTAGATTATTTCTGGTCGACGAGGTACTCAAGCTGTTTGCATGAGTGTTGATTAAAGTTTCATTTAGTTTATTAAAACTAGGACCTGATATTAAGCCCACACCTACACTCTTGTTCGTTGGCCCATGAGTGGGTGAATGCAATTCCATAAATCCCGAGCCAGAGGCAAATGTACCATTTGGATTGTTACTAGAATTGCAACTTGCACCACCACCCATACCAATAGTGGTCATATTGAAAGTACTACAACTACGATTGGCTGACATACCTACACCAACACCTCCACCTCCACCACCGACTATTCCTGATGAACAACTGTTGTTATTGTTAGTGTATAATGTTGCCGATGCTGGTTGTGACGTTGATGATGAATAATGATTTATTGTTGTTGCTGTGGTTATTGGTCCTAGAGGATTTGCTCCACATAAATTTGATAGATTTGTACGGCTGCCATGTAGAAGACCACTTTGTTGTTGAATTCTTTGTAATGCCGTCTCTTTTGTATGAAATGCACCTAGACCAGCATTTTTAGGTGGTTGTGGCAATGTTCGATGTATTTGTTGTTGCTGTTGTTGCAATTGTTGCTGTTGTTGTTGCTGCTGTTGCTGGTGTTGATGTTGACTATTGTCTTTTAATATTGATTTTGGTTGTATGGTCGTAGAGGAGTTTTGTTGTACCACATGTATTTGATGGGTATTTTGTTGTAGTTGTTGTTGTTGCTGCTGTTGTGGTTGTTTTAAAATTGGTTTTAGTATATTGTAGGGTATATTTGTTGTTGTTGGTGTTGATGATGTTGTACTGATGGTATCACTTTCATCACAACTGACATCTGAAAATTGTTAAATGTTGTCAGTAAAATGAAAAGACTATGAGAGAGAGAGAGAATAAATCTATTTATTAAATTTATGTCATGTTAATATTCTATGCTTTGAGTGTTTTGTTGTTGTTGTTGTTTTTTTATGGATGAAGTGATTTAAGAATTTATAAATTCAACTACTGTTCTGCGAGGTTTGAATGCGGAGCAGTGGTTTGTTGTTGTTGAATGTGAATTTTTTAAACTAGAAAAAAATAAATTTATTTTAGGGAGAACTAGATTTAAATATTTATACCAGAGGATAGTAAAGTGTTAAAATCTTAAGCTACTAGTATGAACAAATTTCAGAAATGTTTAAATTTCACAATTTTTTGCTTAAAATATAACGATTTTAAAACAAAAATCATAACCGTTACGGTCCCGGTTTTTTTTTCTATTATTTTGAAAATTTTTTTAAATGTAATCGCTGTTAATGAAATAAGCAAAAAATCGTTCATCCTGTCACACAGTGTACGATTTAAAAAATTAATTGGAAATAATTATGGAATTTTGGAACGACTGATCCGATTTCCATCAAATTTCACATGCTGAAAGTAGAGGTATAGGCGAGTTTAAGTTTTGAACTTGGACCATATATACATACAGTGGCGAGCCACAGGGTCCCAAAATTTAACATCTCGGTTATATATTTTTTTAATAACGATACAGATTCTTTTTGGTTTAAGAGATATCAAGCTTCAAGGATCAACATTTTTACTTTTTATCTTCTTGAAGTTTTTTTCACTACAGCGGGTCTAACTTTCACCCGATTTAATAGAAAAATTGTGCCAGAAACAATTTTGACAAAATGTTTACAGAATCAAGAGTTACAGACATTTAAAGTTGAACTTTTAAAAAAAGTTGTTTTTTTTCCAAAAAAGTCGTCATATTCGATTTCTGTTATATGAAAATTTTGTTAAGTAACATATAACTAAACGTAAAGTATATTAATGAAAAAAAAATTGTTAAAAATTAATTTTTGAGAGAACCAGAGTTTCCCAAATTTGGCCCATTTTTCCAACAAAATTCACATTTTTGCTATAATTTCTCAAATCGCAAATCTTGAATCAAAAAAGTTACAAATAATTTTTATAAAGTCTTAAGTGTTTTTAAATTTCTTGTAATAGAAGATTTTGCTCCCCAGATATCGGCTGGAAATATATAGAGTAAAAAATGTAAAAAAAGAGATTTTTGGATTTATGAAGCTTACCATTAACTACCATATATGACATGAATATTAAACGATTATAAATCCTTTCAAGAATTTCGCTATTCAGCAAGATTGGTTTATAAATAGTGGAGATATTCTAGAAAAGAAGTTTTCCAGCGTCTGAAGCCTATTCTTTTACAAAGAATTATGGAAAATTTAAATCAGTTTAATAAATCAGACCAAAAACAAAAAATCTCTTAATATTATTAGCATTATATATTAGTTACGTACTCTAATTCTTTTCGTATTTAAATATTTGTATTTTGGAAAAAGTATAAATTTTTAAATATCCATACTTAATGGCGAATATATTTTTATTTGTCGGTGAATTGTAAAAAAATATTCGCCTCAATGACACAATT
>MINK01189752.1:0-16425 GCA_001735545.1 Phormia regina | reverse complement strand
AAAAACAACAATTCCTTGTATTTTATTAGTGTAAAACTACCGCGCACAATGTCAAAATGATATATGATATAACGAGTATACTTTCTAGTTATACTATGGTATAACTCAATAAATTTTATACATTTAAATTTAAATTTATGGCAATATCTTCTTTAAAATGTCTTTAAAATTGAATATCTTGAACATGGACCTTATGATAAATTCATATGAAACGATCCAACTTTGACTTCTGGATCCCAAGTTTTACTTTTTGTGATACAGAAAATAATAAGAGTTATACTTAAAGTGTTGATTTATTAAATAAAGTAAATAATGTTATCAGGAATTCGAAATATATATTGTAGAGATCTGAAACTCTCGTCAATGCCAAAACACAAAGTGTAATCGCTAAAGGTTCGGAGGCAGAAATTTGTCCTTTCTTTGATTTGTCTTCTTAGCTGAGAAGATTTTGGAACATCACCACACTCACCATGTACACAAATTTAACATTAATTTTTATAATATATATTAAAATTAGGATTTGATAAGTTTACTTCTTAATCCTTCTTTGCGTAGACAAATATATAATTATGTTGGAGTATATTCGAGTAATCGGCTTATTTAGGGACAAAACTGTGGGCAGTGTATTAAATTTGTATTTTGTAACACCATTTGTACTACTTTTGATACATCGAAATGTACATTCTAGAACATATATCTCGTGTAAAATTGTGTTTCTGTTTTTTATATGGTCCATTTCAAAAAAAGGACACTGTTTTTCGATTTTAGATACATTGCGGAAACAAAAAGATGTTTCTTATTACGACGTTTGGCTGTAGATTTTGCTGCGCCGACAACTTCTACTCAAGCCGCCGTTGACATAATTCGACTCTGGTTTTTGCTATCGTTCTTTATGTTGTTTTTTTAGTTTTAATTTGAAAGAGGTGAATTGCATATCAGAGACCTGCGCCGAACGATTTTAGAGGCTGCGGCGGATTTTCTAAATATTGCCGCCGAAGTCATAAAGAAATTTATATACAAATTTTATATTGTAATGAATTTATTAAAGATTTTATATTGAATTTACTAAAGGTTTCACCATTTTCGGCAGCTGTTATGAGTCATTTTATGTCGAAATTTTTACGGCGGCGGACACTCTTGATAAACCTTCGTCGGCTCGGCTCAGCCGGCTTAAAGCCTTTCGGCGCTGATCTCTATTGCGTATTGTGCAAAACCGCGTCGGAAACGTCGTGCCAATTTTCGCTATTCCATTTAAATTAATTAATTATCAATTACAGTAATATATTTATCCCAGTGCTAAACAATTGAAGTGCTAGTTTGTTTAAATAAAAGTGTGTATTTAATAATATAAATTATTACAGCAGAAGTGTAAGTTTTTGGTTTATAATTGTAAATATTTGCTGAGGGGAGAGGAGTTTAAGATAATCAATGAATGTTATTTTATGTGTTTGTTGTTATTGTTCTTAATGTTTCCAGACGCTTAAAATGCATAATGCAATTTATAAACAAATTGTTTAGAGGTGAGTTTCATTTCGATAGGGTTGCCGATAGTTGGCAAAAAATGTAAAGTCTGAGATTCCATTTGTAAAACATGGAGTTTATATTTTTTTAAACAAATCAAGATTATCTGTACACTTGACTTTATTATAATTTTTCCGCTCTAATAAAGGTTCTTCTGTGTAGTCGGCCTATTGGTGAGATTAAGGACTTTCTGCACTGGGTATGGGCTTCGATAAATAAGCTTTTTTCTAATATCAAAATATATTTTATTTTGCGCAAATTAACATTTTGAAAGTAATATATCGAATTTCTCTAAGAAACCCGCATTAAAAATTGCTACAAAAAAGTTTTGTGAACAGAGTTTAATGGGAGTTTATTAGGGAAATTCTAATTTCAAAGCCCTTTGACGTCAAAAATATTTAATCGAACTCAAAAATTTTTTAAATAATTTTCACTCTTAAAAGTATCGTCAATAGCAAAAAGCTTAGTCAGGGAGGCCTATTTATGCCGATTTTTCATTTCTCAGGCTTTAAGCACTTTCACTTCTAGGTATAAATGGGTTTTGCCGAAAGCATTTTAATAATAATAAAAAATTTTAGTTCTGTTATTTTGATGCAAAGTGTCAATTTTATAATATAATTTCTATTAATAAAGATATAGAGAGAAATATATTGAATTTTTAAAGGTATGTAACTCATAAATTAACAGTGAGACTATAAAGAAACTTTTGAAAGAAAAATTTTGGGAAGTATTATATTTAACTCAACGGTATGTCCACAAGCGCTTTAGCTAACGTAATTCTTTTTATAACTCTGTTTTTGGAATATACGATTTTCAAACTTCATAACATTCACAATATTGAATAGCATGCAAAAATTGTTAATTATTTTCATCGTTAAAAGTTATCAATTGCGAGTCGTAAATCTCATTTCGACAACTCACATTCATAAGGAATAATGGTAACTCCATCATATATATTTTTTTTTTGTTTCCAGTGCAACTCTGCAAAGTTTACATAATTTTACGAACAATTTTTATTATTCTTGTTTTTCTTTGTGGTGAGAATGTTGCTAGTAAAATTAAGTAGAGGTGAGTTTGTTTCTCATGGAGAAAATAAAATGTCGACGCGAAAACTTTTCATTCATTAGTCAACCACAATATAGACATTCTTTGTTTGTAAAAAAATCTAATAAAAATTAAAAACGAATTAGTAAAACCAATAGTTAAATGTATTAAATAAGATTTGTGCACAATATAAATAAATAAGTGTCATCAAGGGAAGGTGAAAATATCAGCACAATGGATAACGGCGAACAAGATGCTGGATTCCGATTGGCACCGATGTCACCGCAGGAGATAAAGCCAGACATTTCACTATTAAATGAAAACAATACTAGTAGTTATTCACCTAAACCTGGAAGTCCTAATACGTTTGCAATTGGATTGCAAGCAATAAATGCAGTTGCTGCTGCAACTGCAAATAACCAAAATCAAATGTTGCAAACGACACCACCGCAACAGCAGCAGCAGTATCCCCCAAATCACCCACTAAGTGGTTCGAAACATTTGTGTTCTATTTGTGGCGACCGTGCCAGTGGAAAACATTATGGTGTTTACAGTTGTGAAGGCTGTAAGGGTTTTTTTAAACGCACAGTACGTAAGGACTTGACATATGCCTGTCGTGAGGATCGCAATTGTATTATTGATAAGAGACAAAGAAATCGCTGCCAATATTGTCGTTATCAAAAGTGTTTGGCATGTGGCATGAAACGGGAAGCTGTCCAAGAGGAACGTCAACGGGGAACGAGAGCAGCTAACGCTAGGGCAGGAGCGGGGGGTGGAGTAGGAGGCGTTGGTGGTGGGGGTGTAAATAGTGTGGGTGGTGCTGGAGGTGAAGATTTTAAACCAAGTAGTTCATTACGTGATCTCACTATCGAACGCATTATTGAGGCCGAGCAAAAGGCCGAATCACTGAGCGGTGATAATGTATTACCTTTTTTGCGTGTTGGCAATAATTCGATGGTTCAGCATGATTACAAAGGTGCTGTTTCTCATCTTTGTCAGATGGTAAACAAACAACTTTTCCAAATGGTTGAGTATGCACGTCGTACACCCCATTTCACACATTTACAACGCGAGGATCAGATACTTCTGCTTAAAGCGGGCTGGAATGAATTACTGATTGCAAACGTTGCTTGGTGTAGTATTGACTCCTTAGATGCCGAATATGCCACGCCCGGTACGGTTCACGACGGATCCTTTGGTCGCCGTTCACCAGTGCGCCAGCCACAGCAACTCTTCCTTAATCAGAATTTCTCTTATCATCGCAATAGTGCTATTAAGGCCAATGTTGTTTCCATTTTCGATCGTATTCTTTCCGAACTGAGCATTAAAATGAAACGTTTGAACATCGATAGAGCAGAACTGTCCTGTTTAAAGGCAATAATTCTTTTCAATCCTGATATACGTGGACTTAAATGTCGGGCTGATGTCGAGGTGTGTCGTGAAAAAATATATGCCTGTCTGGATGAACACTGCCGAACAGAACATCCTGGTGATGATGGCCGTTTTGCTCAGCTGCTGCTTCGTTTGCCCGCTTTGCGTTCAATCAGCCTCAAGTGTCTCGATCATTTATTTTTCTTCCGTTTAATAGGCGAAAGGGCATTGGAGCAATTAATTGCAGAGCAATTGGATACACCACTCTGCTAAGTAAGAGTGAGTGTACAAAAATCTCAAAATCCAACATACAAAGGATGGTGTTGCGAAAATAATAGATTATTAAGAGAAGATTGTGGCGATGTTATCAAGTATCTATTGATATAGTAGTAGTGATCATAAGGCAAAGCCTTAGATGCAGAAATTAAACACAGTGGATATAATATTTGAATAGTAGTTATATATAAATAGTAGTTATATTTCGGTCTTTTTTTATATATTATTTAGGCCCTCATTAATGTTTCTGCTCTTAACGTAGATAAATACAACACGAAACACAAAAGTCAAATCTACACAAGAAAGATACTGACAGCCACATTAATAAATTTTGTGTGAAAGAATTTATTACTTTAATCTAGATTCACACTTTTTACGCTTAAGTTTTAGGTCTCAATAATATGATGATTAAAGTTTCTTTTTGGCAATTCCTTAGACCTTTCATACTGTTTCTACTTTTTTTATAAAAAAAAATATTCGAGAGCCAAATAATAGCGATGATGAAGAAAAAAATTCAAAATATGAAAATCTCATTATTTGGAGAATAAACATTGCACTTTTTATATATTTTTAGATAAAATATGACTTTAATGGAAATCATTAAGGTTTTATGCAAATATTCTATTTAGTGTCTTTCTTTTTTTATAGTTTAAATGCTATATTTATTTGTTTTGATTCGATACGAATTCATATTCACCGTTAAATTGATTAGTTAAATAGTTCGAGATACATACCTTTTTATATTTTTGTTTACTTTTTTTCTACTTTTATTTAGTTATAAATGTTTTTATTGTATATGTATTACATAAATAAAACTGACATACTAACACTTATACATAGATACAATATTATACATACAAACATATATAAATATATTATTAAATATAGATATATTTTATTCTGTTGAAACAACAAGTTGCAAGTTTTTCTCTTTCTCTTATATAAAGCAAATTCTTAAACGAATCTTTATTGTAGCATTTGAAAGTAAGTACAACTAATATGACTAAAATGAAATGACTGAAATTTTTTTTAAATTATATTTGCGAACAGTGACTTACTACTGTTTTAATAAAAAAAATTACTTATTTTAATTCGTTAAAACTTATATTTTGACTAAGGTTGGACACCCATACCGTTTAAAGTTGGTTGCTGTAACTGTTACCGAAATAATACGAATTTTTCAGCACAATGCAATATTGTATGAACAATTGCTCATATAATTTACTTGAGGATAAAATTATTTTTAATAATAAGAGTATATTTATTGAATTTTATTTTAAAAAGCACTTTTATTGTTTGTTTCTTGGCAATATCATTTACAATAAGTATATTTTAAAAGAGTTTAATTGCCTTAAACATAGACATAGTAATAAAAAAAAAAAAAATAGCAAACACAAACAATGTATTATCGAAGAAGCGGGCATTTCAACTTAAGATAATCTCTTAACCCATATGGTTTTTCTTTACCCCTATTATAAAAGGGGTGATTGAAGTGGGCAAGAACTTATATTTTTGTTATTTGTAGGGGTTAGCTACACTATATAATCATTTAAGGAAATTAGTTCGTAGTCTTACCAAAAATGAGAAAAAAATTTACAAAAAAGCATTAAATTTACTGTTCGAAAAATCGAACATTGGGACGATATGGGTTAATTATCTATTATTATATGAAATTAAGGATATGTTCTTAGTTCAATGTCTGTTATTTGCTTCAAAAGGACGAAAAATTTTCCTTCAGAAATTTACTGCATGGGATATCTTTGGAGAATACATTCCGGGTTTTCCAGGAAATTTGCAAATTGGGATGCCCCGCTTTCCGGTAATTTTGTCCGTTATTTCCGACAATTTTTAAAACTGTTAAATGAAAGAAAAGTGCATGAATTTTAACAAAAGAATATATTTTCGAATTTTGCTAAATCCAGCTGAGTACTATTTATATAATATATTAATCTTTGTAATTCTATTTTTTTTGGGACTAGGACGAAGCCTATTGATTTTGGTCATTATCGACCTATTATTTCACCTAGCCCCCATACAAATGTTCTCCCGGAATAGAGTTTGAACACTCAAAAATATCTTAATAATTAAAATTAATTTTAATGAAATTTAACACAAATAAGTTTTGTGTAAGCATAAATCCATGTGCCAAGTTTCATGAAGATCAGGCCACATTGGCCATAGCTCCCATTTAAACCCTCTTTCGAAAATCACTTTAACGTGCATAAATCCTATAAAAATGTTAATATTAATTTAATATTCGACACATATAACACTTATATAAGTATAAGTGATAGTGCAAAATTTCATAAAGATCGGTCCATAATTGACCATAGCTCCCATACAAGACCCTATTTCGGGAATCACCAAAAAGTGCATAAATGCAAGTGAATCTTAGTATTGACGTAATTTTCTGTAATAGTATAGTCCATAGTTGGCTCCTTCCCGAATTTTGGTACACACAGGCAATGGTGTAGGGTATCAATGGTTTCGGAAAGTTCTATATTTTTAAGTGATATTTTAATGAATTTTTCAAAAATATTTTCAAATATAATTTTTAATTTTCTGATTCAAGTGCGACATTTTGGATATTTTTGATAACGAAGTCCAAAAAAACTGTTTCACATTTATATTCATGAAAAATCACTATAGTAGCAATCCTATTTAAATCTGACAAAGGAATGATTTATATCTTTTTCGATTCTCTGTTAATTAACTAATGATGACTAAGATAATTATATTATTTAATATGGGATCTCGGGAAGTTTAAAATTTGTTGCCGCAAAATCGAAATGTTTGGGAAAATATTCTTCTGAGCGAAGTTGTAATTTAAAACTTTCTTGTTAATTGAACGATTTTTGTCTGTATTAGACGAAATGTAACGAAATTCATCTAAAAATGATTTAAGAATTAATTTTTTAAGTGTTTTTCCTGTACCGGTATACCGTTACCGAAATAAAAATAAATTGTATACCTATACGGTTATTCGTTTCGGTTTCCAACCTTGATTTTGACATTTGAGAAAACATCTTAAGTCGAGATAATGCCATTTAAATATTTCTTTTATCGAAATAAAATTACTTAAAAAGATCATTTGATAAAAATAATTGAAAATTTAGCTCAACATAAATTTATTTTATTTATAACAGAGTAATATAAAAAGCCTTTATAGGTCAATAACTATATACTACAAAAGTAAATTCCTGAATACTACTTGTATATATATATTGAAATTTTGTATAATTTTTTTTTTCAGAAATCACAGCTGACATAATTAAAATGTAATGCAAGAATGACATAAATCGTTTTACAAACTATGCTTCCTAAAGTTCACAAATATAGATTACTTTCTTGAAAGTCAATCTTCATTAATAGATTTTCATAGTCAGATTCAATTTCCCTTCTTTTCATCACATCACAGTTTTATATTAATATCTATTAAAATTTCTGCCAGAGTGCAAAATTATTCATCGGAATTCAAAGATTATAAGCGGGTAGATTATAACAATCTAGTTGAGTATTTTGAATCATTTGATGTATCTCCTATTTTTACCACCAACGATGTTGATGATTTTGTGCCTACAATTACAGTTAGATCTAGAACTAATGATGGCGAATGGTTTAATTCAAGAGAAATCGTTTATGCGAGAAGGTTAAGAGATTCGGCTTATAGAATTTATGTTAGAGATCGTTCTGAGTCTAATTGAAGAAATTATTGTAAGCTAAGAAATAGGGCAAAGGCAGTAATTAGGAAGATCCATCGAGAATACGGGGAGAGAATATTTGATGGAGCGAATAAAAATCAGATGTGGACAAAACTCAGAAAGTTGGGTGCCATTGGCCGCGAGAAGCCTGAATATAATGAAACCGATATTGAAAGTATAGCGTCAAGGTTTATAGATAATCTAAATGCAAATTACACTGATATTCTGGATTTTATACTGATGTCCCTAATAATTTTTCTTTTTATACAATAACAGATTATGATCTCCTCCTTGCAATTAACTCAATTAAAACCAATGCCTGTGGCCCAAATTCCCTTCAGAATGGAAATTGTGACGTGTTGTGCCTATTCCCAAAAATAGTAACTATGATTTAAGACCTATAAATAAAATGCCTTACATTTCAAAAATAGTTGAAAATTTAATGAACTATCAAATTTTGTCGCATTCAGAGTTATTTTTCAACCCTAATCAGTATTCATTCCGTCGAAATCATAACACAACTTCTCTTCTACTTTCACTTACTGAGTCTATAAGGCGTAATTTAGATAAACACGATAATTCTATCTTGGTTTCCTTAGATCTCATGAAAGCATTCGATCGCATCAACTATTTAAAATTTATTAATAAATTACATAACAAATATGCTTTTTCGGCAAGAGCTTGTTAATGTTAATGTATTCATATTTAAGTGATAGTAAGTGATCAGTTTGTTTCTATTGGTGGAAAAAACTCGTCAATAGGTCATGTTACTTCCGGTGTACCCCAAGGCTTTGTATTGGGACCACTGCTCTTTCAATTATATATGGATGATTGTATATCTCAAATTAATAATGATTTTTGCAAATGAGATGACATGTTTTTAGTATATAATTTTAATCCTTTACATTGTCATCTCAATACAGCGTATGAGAGTATGCGTCTAAATTGTCTTGAAATAAACCCTGTCAAAACTAAAGCTATCTACTTCAAGTTACCAAATTATAATTATGTTTATCCAGATATTTATATAGGTGGAGAGCTTATTCAATATGTTGATACTCTTAGATGTCTTGGTGTCTTTATTGATACTTATCTTAATTTTGATAGTCATACTTCCAATTTGATGAATAAAATTTGTTTTATATTGAGAAGACTGTACTCCATTAAAGCATACGCACCTAATCTTGTTAGATATTGTTTGGGACATTCTCGGCTAATGTCACAGTTTAATTACTGCCTTGAAGTTTTTTTCTGGGACATTTTCTGGTAATTTAGATTGTCTTGAGGGAGTAATCACAAAAATTGTTCGCTACGTTTTTAATGTTAGATTACGTGACCATATAATTTTTCTTTTATTTATTCCACTCGTAATATACAAATTAAAATACCACGTATACATTTTGGGATCTTTGAGCGTTCCTTTATAATAAAAGTTTGTCGCATTTGGAATCAACTGCTTACGTCTCTTAAGCTATTTGCGTACTCCAATGATACATATATAATAAAAATTGTAGATTTTTTTTAGGTCTACAGAAAATAATTTATAATATTTATTACTCTGGCTGTAGGTTTAGGTTTTTTTTTTTGTTGAAAATGTAAACAATTTTGGTAATATTTATGTATATGGCTGAGGAGNNTTAATCAATAAATTTCATCACTTTTAAAGATGCCTAAGGGAACTTTTTTGTCCGATCAAGAAAAGATTCAAATTAAATTTTTTCACGACCAAGGATGCTCTAATAGAGAAATTGGACGTAAAATCGGTCGTTCGGAAAGTGTGGTGCGAAATTTCTTTAAGAAAGGTCAAAATTATGGAGTTCGCAAATCAACAAAGGGTAATACAAAACTAACAAGAAGACAACTTAATCTAATAAAACAAGAAGCAACCCGCAACAAATTGAATTCCACACAAATAAGGAATAAATTAAATCTTCCTGTGACTTCCAAACACGTTGCACACATTTTACGAAACGATGAAAACATAAAATGGAAAAAGCCGAAATGTAAACCAATGCTAAAAAAACACCATAAAGAAAATCGTCTAAAATTCGCAAGAAAATATATGAAATGGACAGATGAGTGGAAAAAGAGATACTGTATAAATCCTAAAGATTTTCAATGTATTCGCAAATATTAAATAAAAAACAAGTGCGAATGTTATATTCGGCTCGGCCGAATCTATTATACCCACCATCAAGTTTTTCAAATTTTACATTATATGGAATGTGGGCCGTAAAGTGTGCGGACCAAGCCTATTTTTTGGTTTCCAAGTTTATATCGACCTTCAAACTATACGTACAAAATTTCGTTATCGTACATACTTTTATTTGATAGATATCGACAGAAAACTATAAAATAAAGATACAACAGACACCCTGTCTTTCTAATATTCAATCCATACTGGAGGTGGGCGGTAAAGTGGGAGGAACACACTCAAGTTTACATCGGACCTTGAATTATATGTAAAAAATTTCCTTCACATTTCGCATTATATGGGAGGTGGGTGGTAAAGTGGGCGGACCACGCCCGTTTCTGGCTTCGAAGTGTAAAGTTTATCTATCAAAATTTAGTTATCGTACATGCTTTTGTTTAAAAGATCAACAGAAAACTATGAAATGAAGTTTCAAAGAACACCTTGCGTTTTTAGTGTTTTCCCTATAGTGGGCAGGCCACGCCCATTTTTGGTTTCCGAGGTTATAACGAGGTTTGTTTAAGAGATATCAGCAGAAAACTATATATTGAAGCTACAATGGACACCTTGTGTTTCTAGTATTTTGCATAAATGGGAGGTGGGCGTAAAGTGGGCGGACCACGCCCATCTTTAGCTTCCAAATTTATATTGACCCTCGAACTATCTGTACAAAATTTCGTTGTCGTACATGCTTATTTCTAGAATATATCAGCAAAAAACTTTGAAATGTAGCTACAATGAACACCCTGTATTTCTATTTTTTTGCCCATATGGCAGGTGGGCGGGTAAAGTGGGCGGGAAAAGTGGGCGGACCATGGCCATTTTTTGTTTTTGAGGTTACATTTGCCTTTGAGCTATTTGTAAAAATTTTATTTTGCGTTTCTCTTTATATGGGAGGTGGGCGGTAAAGTGGGAGAACCACGCCCACTTTATGTTTCCAAGTTTATATCGACACTCGAACTAACCATACAAAATTTCATTATGGTATAAGCTTTTGTTTAAGAGATATCAGCAAATCAATGAAATGAAGCTGCAATGGACACCCTGTGTTTCTTATATTTTGCGGGCGGACCACGTCCATTTTCGGTTTTCGAGTTTATATTGACCCTCAAACTAACCGTACAAAATTTCATTATGGTACATGCTTTTGTTTAAGAGATATCAGCAAATCAATGAAATGAAGCTACAATGGACACCCTGTGTTTCTAGTATTTTGCCTATATGGGAGACGGGCGGACCACGCCCATCTTTAGTTTCCAAATTTATATTGACCCTCGAACTATCTGTACAAAATTTCGTTGACGTACATGCTTATTTCTAGGATATATCAGCAAAAAACTTTGAAATTGAGCTACAATGGACACCCTGTGTTTCTGGTACTTTGCCCATATGGCAGGTGGGCGGGTAAAGTGGGCGGACCATGGCTTTTATTTGTTTTTGAGGTTACATTTGCTTTTGATCTATTTCTAAACAAATTTTTTTGACATTTCTCTTTATATGGGAGGTGGGCGGTAAAGTGGGCGGACCACGCCCATTTTCGGTTTTCGAGTTTATATTGACCCTCAAACTTTGCGTACAAAATTTCGTTGTCATACATGTTTTTTTTCAGAGATATCAGCAAAAAACTGATTTAGCAGCACAGGGTGCTTCTAATATTTTGCCCATAACTTTGTTGTTTACTTACGGATTTTGCTCAAATTCAATCCCAAACAAACCTTGTATATGACAAATAATTGGGCCAAATTTCGTCTCCCTACGATTTTCCGTTCGAGCTCTATCCTGTTTCAACAGACGGACAGACGGACGGACATGGCTAGATCGACTCAGAATCGAACCACGACCCAGAATATATATACTTTATGGGGTCTTAAACGATTATTTCGACATGTTACACACGGAATGACAAAATCAATATACCCCCCATCTTTTTGATGGTGGGTATAAAAAAAGAAAATACCACAGAGTCCATCTTATGAATTATAATTAACTAAGGACAACATATTCCAAATTTCATGTTTCTAAGTTCATAATTATAGAAATTTCAAAGAAATACCATTAAAACAACAAAAAAATACCACAAAGTCCCTTCTTATGAATTCTTATTAACAAAAGATCACATATTCCTAATCTCATGTTTCTAGGTTCATAACTATAGATAATTCAAGAAATACCTTTAGAAGAACGAAAAAGTACCATAAAATCCCTCCTCATGATTTCTTACTCATAGGACCATATATCTTTAAGTACCACGAATTTTCTAAATTGTAGTAGTGTCCCATATTAAAATACTCATAGGAATATTTCAATAAATATAAAAAAATGTTTTATAAAAAAAGTACCAAAAATAAGTACGATTTTTACTCCTTAAACGTTTGAATTGCTAAAAAGTACCGAATTCTTATTTCTCATTTTTTGATAAGTTATGAATACGACATAAATTTTATCTGTATGTTCATTGGTTTCAAAGATACATATGGTGGCAAAAAAGTACAAAAAAAAAACAGTTTTTCCTGTTTTCTCCCCAAAACGGCTGATTTTCGAAAAAGTATTAGACATCTGTCCAATTATTTTTTAAATGAGTAAAGATAACTATTCAACTTTTTTTTGTATCATTATTACATTGCGAGTTATAAGGTTACCGATTTTTCCCCGTTTTTACATTTTTTTACCCCCTAAACATTCGAATTTCTAAAAATTCGAATGGAGGGAGACCTACCCACGTTCCAAATTTCGTCTCTCTAGCTTCAGCCGTTTGGGCTGTATGATGATGAATCAGTCAGTAAGTTAGTTAGTCAGTCAGTAACGAAACTCTTTTATATATATAGATTTTTTGTCACAACCTCAAAATATCGCAGTTTTTTAAATTTAGCGTTTTATTTTTTTTAGCTTTTATAGGTTCTGGCAAGATTCCAAGTCAATATAGCTATATCTGTCTTTTGAAATTGGGATAAAATAGGACGGGGTTTGTTTTGTATTGAAAATGACTAAAATCGGTTAGTAAAAGTTATGGGCTAAGCATTATAAACACATAGTGCCAATTGTTGCATCATTGATATTTTTCTCCTGATATCTTTTAAAGGAAAGCATCTTTGACAACAATATTTTTTAAACATATTTCGAGGTCGATATAAATTCGGAAATATAAAATGGGCGTCATACGCCAACCGCCCATATACGGCTGATCCGATTTAAATGAATTTTGACACAATATGTTATAAAATTGATTTTCGGAAGAGGGATTTATATGGAAGATATGGGCAAATATAGACGGATCTTAATGAAATTTGGCATAAAGATTGACACTTATATAAAACTGCATCGAATTTTAATAAAATATTGTTATATTGTTATATTGTTATATTGTTATATTGTTATATTGTTATATTGTTATATTGTTATATTGTTATATTTAAGGCACTTATGATCGTTAAACCTCTATTCGGAAGGACATTTGTATGGGGGCCACATGTAATAGTGAATCGATCATAACCAGTTTCAAAAGGCTTCGTTCCTGTATTAAAATTTCCAAATTTAATATTTATATGAACAGACCGGCAGACGGATGAACATAGTTAAATCGATTCAGAAATTGATTCTAAGTCAAACGGTATAAACCCCTATGGTAGTCAAGGGTATAAATATATGTAGCCTACATATGGATGGAGTACCGTATACTAAATTCGAATCTCTTTATCTTCTGTATTTTCCCATCAGGTCGAGGTTGTTGTTATGGACGTGTCTAACATTGCGCACTAAATAAACCGATTTTTCGAGAATATATCACTATAACTCGATAACGGTATACATGATTTATATATACAACATAATAAAATATGTGAAATAAAATTGGCTTTAAGTCGTTGTAGTATCAAATAATTATCCGCTTAATAGTTTTGAAGTTATATCGAAATAAATATCTGACAAATTTGAGCGATTTTTTTACATTTTTTTTAATGAAAACATCAAAATTTTTTCAGTTTATCAAACTTACAGTTAGGGACAAAACTATTTGTACACTCATATATTTCGTATACCTTCAATAGTTTAGGAGACTTTGGTACTGTTTTGTTCTTCTAATGGTACTTTTTGATATTTTTCTGATATATTATAACTATAGAAACATGAAATTTAGATTACGCATGGTCCCGATTGTTGGAAAGAATTCACAAAGGGGACTTTGTAGTTACTACCCGTTCTTTCTAATGGTACTTTTTATTTTTCTATAGTTATGACCATGAAATTAGTTATATGTTGTGGTCTTTAGTTCAATAAGAATACATATGAAGGGAATCTTTGTTGGTTACTTTTTTTCGTTCTTCTAATGTTCAATGCAGCTCGTTATTTTCTATATTTGCATTTTTTTTTTCTAAACTCAAAAAAAGTCTTATAGGTCATAATTGTACCCTTCCCGAATTTTGGTTACTTAACTATAGACAATGGTATAGGTACTCATATGGTCGGCTTGTTTTACCGACTATTACATTTTCTCCGTTTTTTTATTATTTTACACTTTTATAAGTGCTGTTCTTGTTTAATTTAAACATTTGGTTATATTTATTAGCCTATCGATTAATATATATTACGAAATACCATATTATATACAAAATAAATGTCCCTTTGATATATAATTTTTTATCATCATTCTACGATTTGTTTATGACCTAAATAATTCAAAATTCTTTTAATATACAAATAATTAACTTATAACAAATTCTTCACCATTTATAATTGCTCTCATTTATAAACCATTAAAGAGATATTAAATAATTTTCGATCAAAATCATTAAACCTGAAAAGAAGATGAAACTACGTGACATCACTCATCTAGTTTTAAAATTTAGTTTTCTAATAGCATTATTTTTATTCTTTGAGAATTTAACTAAATATTGTACTTATGTTACAAATACTATTACATAGATTAAAAAATTACTTTTCACTCTATAGTTGTCCAGTTTTCGCATTTAAATACTTATTTTACAATAAATTTAAAAAGGTCATTGGCCACGTGTCAACAGACAAAACGAACAATCAAGGCTATATGGTCATTATTATATAAGTATGCATGAAAAATGTATGTATGTATTTAATAAAGTGCGTATTTATATATATATTACAAATGGTCTCCCATTATTATATCGTGTCCAGCAATAGTATAAATTTATTTATTTTAGACTCCAGCCATCCTCCAACTTCATGCAAACGTCAACACTTAAATTTATCATTTTGTACAAGTGACTGGAAATAAAATTATTATACAACAACAACAACAACAAAAAATTAACTACTAAATTGTATATAAAAGAAAGTAAAAGTTATATAAAATAATAATTGTAAAAAGCACAAAACGCATAAATGAAAATATAGTATTTAATTTTATTATATCATTCAAATGGTCGTATAAAATTATGCGTGTTTGTATTTAGATGAAATTTGTCATAAAATTATCATTTAATGCATTTGTGTTCACATTTAAGTTAATTTTTCTTTTTATTTTGTGGCATAAAATGTGAGTGAAAGGAAAACTGAAATTGTTCAATTGGAATTGATAAAAACGTGGTAATAATTTCTAATTATAACTAAATAGTAAAGAATGACAAAAATATATATATTTTATATAGAAATTTTAATTAAAATTTACTAAACGATGATACTTTGCATGAATTTATTATAAAAGTAATATTTTATGCAGGCTACGTATTTGATTTGAAATTATAAATGATTACATTGTTATATAAACTAATAAAATATGGGACTAATTATTTGTTTTAATGTTGAATTTAACAAAAAGGTTTTAATTTAAATTTTGTTTTGATAAAATTATAAATAATTGTACTAAAAGGGAAATATTTATTGCTTTATTTATAATAATTTTATTTTAAATTTACAAACTCTTTATTAATCAAATTTGTATGGACATTTTTTTCTATAAAGCCAAAGAATACTAAGAAGAGAAGGCTTGTCAAAAAAACCTAACTCTGTTGTTAAAAAACGTATTTTAAGAATGTATTGGTAACACATTTTTGATATTGTATTAGTGCAAAACAAAATTCACCACCTTCATATTTTTACACATAGTTGTATATAATGTTATATGTGTATATTATGGTACATATTTTTTTGTATTATTTTTGAATAAATGTATATTTTAATCTAAACTAAAACTAATCTTATATTCCAAACTAATTTTAGTGTCTCCCTTCTAAATTAATGTTAATTAAATAGATTTGTGCATAGCGCCTTGTAAAATTGTACTTTATTTTGACTACAAAAAAATACAGCTATGTTTGTTTGAATAATATTCACCACAAACAAAAATAATGT
>MINK01189751.1:294-10582 GCA_001735545.1 Phormia regina | reverse complement strand
TATTCAATGTATTCTTAAAAATAATTACAAAACCAATGCCAGGAAAAAATCATAAAACTTAATTTAAAATCGAAATGTTGAAATATTAATAATATAAAAACATAAAAATAACACAAAACATCATTAATAAATACATTCCAAACTAAAAGTAAACCTCATACATATGTACATATATAACTGAAACTATACATCAAAAAACAACATCCTCCTTAATTAAGATGATTAATTAATTTCTCACAAAATATAAAAAAAAAATAAAAACACTAAAATTTGTTGAGACTAAACAAATCAATTGAAAAGGTGCGGTCATGTTATTTTTAATTTAATATTTTATTTCTTTGTAGTTTATTTTTTTTTTCAAAAGAACCTTAAAACACTTTAAAATATTTGTAGGTATTTTTTCTGTATAACAACATGATTAATTTTTATATTTTTGCTTTTTTAGGGGTTTAAATATTTTCAGTTTTATTTTGCTTTTTATTTGTAGACCAAATCTAACAAGAATTATGTCACGCACAGTAGGATTTATGTTTTTAACACTCGAAATTTAGAAAATTTATGATGGTCTATGAATTTAATGGAGTCTCCTCTGAATTTGTTAAACAGTCTATAAATTTTACTAAAAATAACAAGAAAAAAAAGATGCTAATATTTTTATAATGATTGATAGTTAAATGCTTGAAATGTTTTTTATAAATGATATGAAAATAGTAACTGTTAGAGAAATGAAAAATATTCATTATTAAATATGTTGTAGTAAATGATGTTTTTGAAATTAGTGTGAACAAGATGTTTTTTTTAATTGAAAGTCATTTTCTTTAACAAGGTTTTGTTAAATGATTTTTCTTTCATTCTTTTTAATTGAGCAAATGATGTTTGTTTTTGTTTGAGAAAAAAATGCAGTACACTGTTCACACTAGGTATGCAACAAAATGGCATATCGGTAGAATATTTGAGGCAATGATTTAAAAATGCAATGACTAGTCTAGACTGGGCCATAGTTAGACTATTAGTCGATTACTGACAAGACTATAGCCCATACTATAGATAGACTAATGGCTGGGATATTGTTAAAACTATGAGTGAGGCTATGGTAAAGCCTATAGGCATTACTAGCTATTGTTCAGGCTATAGGCTGAACTATAGTAAAAACTATACGCTAAGCCATACGCTGAGCTATCGGCAATATTAAAAGCTGAGCTATAGCCAAGTCTATGACCTGCGCTGTAGTCAAGTCTATGTCCTGTGCTATAGTAAAACTATAGCCTGTGCTATAGTCAAAACTATAGCTTGTGCTATATTCAAAACTATAGCCTGTGTTATAGTCAGTACTATAGGCTGTGCTATAGTCAAGATTATAGCTTGTGCTATAGTTAAGACTATATCCTGTGCTATAGTCATGACTATAAGATGTACAACAGTCAAGACTGTGGACTATGCTGCCGTAAGGGCTATAACCTCTGCTCAGCATCAATGTAGGTTCTGCTACATTCAAAACTATAGGCTGCGCATGTACTATAGTTAAGACTATAGCCTGTGTTACAGTCAAGAAAATTGGCTGCTATAGCCTGTGCTATAATCAAAACTATAGGCTGTGCTATTTTCAAGACTATATCCTGTGCTATAGTCAATGCTATAGGCTGTGCTTTAGATAATACTGTAGGCTGTGCTATAGTCATGACTATAAAATATACAACAATCAAGACTGATGACTATGATGCAGTCATTACTATAGCCTCTGCTTTGCATCAATGTAGGTTATGCTGCATTCAAAACTATAGACAGCGCATGTACTATAATCAAGACAAGAGGCTGTGCTAAAGTTAAGACTATAGGCTGTTCTATTGTCAAGATTATAGTCTGTGCTACAGTCTAAAGTATAGCCTGTGTCATAGTAAAGACTATATCCAGTGCTATAGTCAAGACTATGGATTTTGCTATAGTCGAGACAATAGCTTGTGGTATAGTCAAGACAAAAGCCTGTGCTATCTTTACCTGGGCTATAGTTAAGACTATAGCCTGCGCTATAGTCAAGATTATACCCTGTGCTATAGTCAAGACTATAGCCTGAGCTATAGTCAAGATTATACCCTGTGCTATAGTCAAGACTATAGCATGTGCCGCAGTTTACAGTATAGCCTGTGCCATAGTCTATGCTATGCTATAGTGAGGACTATAGCCTGTGCTATAGTCAACATAGAATCTGCTGTAGTCAACACTATAGCATCGGCTATAGTCACGACTATAGCCTGTGCTATAATCAACATAGCATCCGCTAGAGTCAACATTATAACATCGGCTATAGTCGAGACTATAGGCTGTGCTATAGTCAAGACTATAGCCTGTGCTATAAGCAAGACTATAGCCTGTGCTATAAGCAAGACTATAGCCTGTGCTATAGTCAAGACTGTAACCTGTGCTATAGTCAAGACTATAGCTTTGCTATAGTCAAGATTATGACTTTTGCTATAGCCAATACTGTACGCTGTGCTATATATTATTAATATTTTAAGATTGTAGGTTATGCTATAGTCAAGACTATTTTCTGTGCTGTTGTCAAATCTATAGTCTGTGCAAGACATTATAATATAAATTGCAGACTAAGCAAAAACAATACAATACTAAACTATTTCCGAATTTTTTTGCAAGTGTAAACACAAAATTAATTTTCTAGTTACGCATCCAAAAGATCTGTTTTGTTTATTAAAGAAAAAAGAAAAAAAAACAACAACTAGTTTGAGTAAAATTGTAAAAACTATTTGTCGGCTTGTAGCTTTGAATTTTTTAAAAAGCTTAATTAAGCTACCGAAACAAACAAGATACAACCAACTAAATAGTTCAGACGATTGTTTAGTTATATGCGAACAGTATGATAGGCACTCTAAAATAAACCTTAATTGGATGAAAATCGTTGAAATATTTAAAATAATTTGAAATCTTATTTTTGTTTAAACAAAAAAAAAAAAAAAAAAAAAAAACCGCTTTAAAAAAAAAAAAAAAAAAAAAAAACAAAACCACCAGCAGTAGCCAAACAGCCTAAACATACGGACAACAAATGGTCAAAAGAATTGAGAAACCAAATAAGATTTACGCAGCAGTGATCAACAATTTTTTTGTGTTATTATTTTTTTGTTAACCCAAGATCAGTGAGTGTGGAGTATCCTTTTATTAAGCTTGAGAATTTTTATTTCTTCTTCTTTTGAAGACACTCTCATCTTAAAGAAAAATTGTTTAAAGTTCTACTCAAAGACGGACTATCTCATATAAGACAAGACACACAACACCAAAGAATTGCTTTAAGCTTATGTTTGATCTTAAAAGGAAACCAACCAACCAACAAACCAACCACCAGCAAGCAGCATTAGTTTAGGAATCTGTGAACTTTTATAAAAAAAAAGAGGAAAAAAAGATTGGATATGAACAATGACACACAGTTGAATTTTTGAAAATCCAACACGTGTTGTTTGATTCAAAGAACCCTTTCGATTTTTGCGTTAATCAAAATTCCAATCATCATACCTTAAAATCATTGATTGGTGTTTGTTCTACATAAAATCAATTTTTCGTTGGCCATGTTACACAATGTTGTTGTCACATTTTTTAGCAAATAGTTTTTATTTTACACTTGAAAAAATTAAAGGTGTGAGGTTCAATTTTTTTTATGTGCTAGGGTGAACTATAAAAAAGAGTTCAAAGGTCATATACTTATCTTGCAGGTTTTATAATACACTTTCCATTTAAAAGAAAATGTATATCAAAATATCATAAAACTTAAGAACTTTTATGATTTTAAAACGTTTGGGTTTTGATTTCTTAAAATTTATTCGTTATAATACCGACTTAAACATTTAGTCATTCATTCATTCGATACGAGTGAAATTAATGGCATCATAAATAAGAATCACTTTTTAAGAAATAAAAAACAAAAATTTTAATGCATTTCAATAATGATGAGTTTTAATCATTTCTTGACGTTTCTGGCAGCAGCTATAACAAACTTTTTTTTTTCTTAAAAGAAATCATTTTTAAAAGCAGCTAATAAAGCAAATCAATATCATTTTTTTATTATAATTCTTGTTGTCTTTCTACTGAAAAGGATTTTAAGCTTTTATGATTAAGAAAAAGGTTTTTTTTCATATAACTTTAGTTTGTTTTTAAACAAATGAAATATAAAGACTTAAAAAACTCTCATTTAAGTTGAAATTTAAGTTTCATGTTTCGCCAAACATTTAAGAAGCATTAAAACTTTTTTCACAATTCTTTTCCTTTGAGTTGTTGTCTGTTTTAATCCAACAATTTATTGACATTGAATTTATAATTTTGCTAAATATATTTACCAAATTATTATACGGGTTCATTATTAGTTTCTTATGCAAATCATAATTATCATTAGTTTAGAATTTCTATTTGCCCATGATTATTCATAAGATGCAGGTAAAGAGTAAAATAAAAATATCTATTACTTTATGAATATGAATTTGAAAAAAAAATTCTCAAATTACCAATAAAATAAGAAATAATCACAGTTTAATTTGAAACGATTTTGCTTATGTTTGCTTATGATTGTTCTGTAGGAGATAGGTTAAGGTGAAATAATTTTGTTAATTATAAATGTATTGGAAAAAAGTTCGTTAAAAATAAGTTTCGCTAGTCGCGCTATTGAAGGTCAAATGTCATAAAAGATATTCTGTTATATGATACAAAAAAAAAAAAAAAAAAAAAAAAAAAACTGAAAAAAAAAAAAAAAAAAAAAAAAAAAAAAAAAACTGAAAATATGTTTTGTGATTAAAGTCTTTTTAGCAAATTAGGCTGAGATATCTAGATAAAGATCATTAACTATTTATATTGCCATAAATTTTATGGGGACAAAAAAAGTTCCAAATGTACCCGCCATAAAATTAAAGATTAATATATTTTAAACTAATTTATTCCAGTGCTGTAGTTAAGACTATAGCCTGAGCAATAGTCAAAAATAGAATCTGTGCTATAGTCGTATAAAATGTGCTAGAGACAAGACTTTAGCCTCTGCTATACTCAAAACTATAGCCTGTGTTATACTCAAGAGTATAGCATCTACTACAGTCAAAACTATAGCATGTGCTATACTCAAGACTGTATACTGTGGTATAGTCTATATTATAAGCTGTAATAAAGTCATGGCTCAAGTCAAGACTATAGGCTGTTCTATAGTCAAGACTACAGTCTATGCTATAGCCAAGATTATAGGCTGTTCTATAATCAAGACTACAGTCTGTGCTATAGTCAAAACTGCAGTCTGTGCTATAATTCAGAATTATAGCCTGTGTTATATTCAAAACATAGCATGTCACTGTATTCTAAAGGCTATGCTATACTCAGGGCTATAGCCTGTGCTATACTCAAGGCAATAGACTAGGCTATATAATCAAGACTATAGGCTGTGCTATAGTCAAGACTATAGGCTGTGCTATAGTCAAGACTATAGGCTGTGCTATAGTCAAGACTATAGGCTGTGCTATAGTCAAGACTATAGGCTGTGCTATAGTCAAGACTATAGGCTGTGTTATAGTTAAGACTATAAGCAGTGCTATAGTCAAGACTACAGTCAGGTTCTATAGCCAGAATTATAGCCCGTGCTAAAGTCAAAAATATAGCATGTGGGATAGTCCACAGTATAGTATGTGTTAGAGACAAATCTGTAGCCTCTGCTATAGTAAAAACTATAGCATGTGCTGTAGTCAAAGCTATAGTCTGTGCTGTAGTCAAAACTATAGACTGTGCTATACTCAAGACAGTATTCTGTTTTATAGTCAAGATTGTGTTACAGTCAAGGCTATAGGCTGCGCTATACTCAAGACTGAGTATAGTCAAGAATATAGGCTGTATTATAGTCTGTACTTTAGTTAAAACTATAGGCTGTGCTTTACTTTAAATGGTAGCCTGTGATATAGTGAAGACTATAGGCTGTACTTTAGTCAAGACTATAGGCTTTCCTTTACTTAAGCCTATAAGCTGTGCTATAGTCAATAATATGGGTTGTGCTACACTCAAAACTGTAAATTATAACATTGAATTGAAGTTTAGTTTTTTAGTCAAGACTGTTGTCTTAACTATATTCAAAACTATAGCCTGAGATATATTTAAGCCTTAGCTACAGTCAAGACTACAGCCTGCATCTATTAGATGTATTATAGTTAAAACTGTAAGCTGTGCTCTAGTCAAGGATTAAGTCTGTACTACAGCAAAATATGTTTTTATAAACTATAAATATTTTATATTTTTTCCCAAAACATATGTCAGTAATATTATTACAATATCAAAAGGTTTGTTGGGATATTTTCTTTTCAAATTTCATATGAAAACTTCAAAATAAATAAAAAAAATATATTTTTTTTATTAACTACAAACTTATTCTCAATCAAAATGCCCGCCGAATTCGAATTCAAACTACAAGATTTAGTAAAAATTGCTCTTGGATCACCTCAACTAACCAACGTCAATATTGCTATTCTACAGAGTTTAATTGAGATTTTATTAAAAAAATTAAATTGTCAAAATGAAGCAGTTTCTTTAAATGCATACGAGGCCAAACATTTGGAAAACATTTTAAAAAGTGCTAAACTATCACCAATGGTGTTTAATGATGAAAATGTTGAAATCATATCGCAAAAATTAGAACGTTTAGATAAATTACATGAATGTGTGGAGAGTTTAGATGGAAAATTAAATCAACATTTAGAGGAGATGCAAAGAAAAAGTAATTTTAGGGAAACCGTTTTCAGCTGGAATGATTGGTCTAGTTATGGTTGTGAAGAACTTTGTACCACTTGTGATCCTGAAAATGAAATGGCTTGTAAACTATTAAAAAATACCGATTTTCTTAAGAAACTTTTAAGACGCTTATCGGCTCCCATGGTGGATAGAATGTTTTATTTTGAGCAAAAAATAGAAAAACTTAATGAAGACTTCACTCAATTTATAGCAAAAGCTGAAGAAGAATTTTTAAAAATTCAATTATTAGAAAAATGTATATTGGAAATTGAAACATTGCGCCAAAAGATGCAAGAAAATCAAACACAATTCTTAAATACTATGGAAGAGGTACAAGATATGTTGGATTCCAAATTGGATAAAATACATATGCCCGCGCTAAAGAAATACATAACAGATAATTTTAAACGTATTGATGGCTTCATTAATACTTTGCAAGATAAAAAGCAATGCAATCGAGCTGCTGGTATTATAATAGAGGGTATACGTTGTGTATCGTGTGGTAATACTAAAATCTGTAGTGAAGTTAGTGTGCAAACAACCTCCCTGTTGCCTGATGTTACTGTAAAACCTCAAAAGGTGGGAAAATATTGTCGCTATATAAGTGATGTCAAGAAAAGTTTTAAGGCTACTAAAAAATCGGTTATAAAATCTTTAAATCTTGGTGACGTTGTTAAGATAAAAGAGCCAAGATCTTTGAGAGATATAGATGAAGGGGAAGACTTTTTACCCAGATGCCGTAAAGATGGAGAAGAATTCGATTTGGTAGAAGGTAGTAATGGTCATCTATATCGCAAAGGTTGATTATTTGATTTGTGTTGAAGGTTTTTTTATTGGTATTTATGCAGAAGAAAATTAAAATTTTATTCTGTAATAAATAAATGAGAAATATTAAAATAACAATTTATACCTTTTTTTAAGGGATTTATGGACGATAAGGTAATTATCGGAAGAGGGATTTATATTGGAGCATTAAGGCATTTATGAAAGTTAAACCTCTATTCAAGAATACATTTCTATAAAATAGTAGACCGATCGCAACCAATTTCAATATGCTTCACCCTTGTGTACTTTGTTCACAAGGTTTCCATGGATGGCGAAGTTTAACAACTTTTTCTGTGAGTTAAAAACATCAGCACATACGCATAATACCCCAACTACCTATGGTGGTGTAGGATATAAATATTATTATTATCTCTCGGTAAATTTAGCACCATTTAACCGATTCGATTAAGTTCGATTCGTGTTTTGGAAATTTAGAAAATATAGACTAATATCTTATATCACATAAAATAAGTCAAATTCAGGAGGGTGAGTACCTTGACCACTTGAGTTATTAGGTTTGTTTTTATACCTTACACCACCATAGGCGGCTGGGGTATTATCTGTTTGTGCAAATATTGCAACAAAGAGAAAAAATCATCCAACTCAGAATATAATTCTGATTTAATAATGTCTGTCCGTCCGTCTGTCTGATTGGCTGAACATGTAAAGATTGTGCGTAAAGCACATGTCGCAAATTTTAAAAACAATTTAATGAAATTTGAAATATATGATTTTCTGTACAAGGACGAAGCCTATTGAATTTAATCATTATCGGCCCATTATATCACCTGGCCACCATACAATTGCCCTCTCGGAATTGAGTTTTCACATTCTTAAATTCCTTATAAATAGTGCCAAATTTCCTGAAGATCGACCAAAAATTGGTCTTTGCACCCATATGAACCCCACTGTGCAGTTTATACCTAAACATAATAAAAGATTTTTTCTAAAAAAATGTATATTAGTATCATATACAAAAATTAAAGGAGTTAATTTATATTCAAATTGTCTCCTCGAAATGGATTAAGAAGATATCAAAGAAATATATTTTAATTATACGTGTATACAAATTTATATGGAAGTTTCTTATTTTTCATATTTATTTTAAGATAAAACAAGTTCGTTGTCCTGGACAAGGATCGAATACAAAACCCAACGTTCATCAGTTACAAACCCAAGCAAAACGGGAGCCAAATCTAAACAAACCTTTTTTTTATAAAGAACACAACAGACATGTTAATAATATTTTTGTTTTTTTCGAAAATCAGGTCAGGGAGATACAAATTTCAGTCATTCTATAGAACATTTACTTTAGAATATTGAAAAGCACTATCCCCAAAAAAATATTGGAAAAAAATTTTAATATTTTATAGAAAGTTGTTAATAACAACGTTATTCCCGAAGAGATTTCGCTGAATTTCATTATCATTATTTTCGTAGCTATGTATTAAAAAAGAAATGTAGTTATTAGACCATTTCCACATACAGACGGACATTAGAGTGCCCCATAAAAATCAGCCTAATATAAGAAAAATATAAAAAAAAAATTAAATTGATCTTCAGTTTCCTACCAGCGATTAAAAGTCACGGATCTAGAAGTATTTGGCCAAAAAATAATGTTGAGTTTTGTCTTGAAGTGTGTATCAAAAAATTTTTAATTTAAAAAAAATATATTTAAAAGAATGTAAAAAATACTTTGGTTAATAAATCGTCATTTAAATACATCCCTGCGGGAAAATTATGCCAATTTTAGTAATGAACCGGTCTTTCAGTACCAGGTGAGTGACAATTGACACCGTTGACACAAACACATTCACTTTTTCAGAGTCAATTTATAAAACGCTTGTTAAGGGTGTAGTTAGCAACTTACAACTTGGTTTACGCTAAAAACTACAGAACAACCTACGTTAGATAAACATGGGTTCGATTCGGGGTCCCGCAATCGACTTTAACGAAAAAATGTAAAATAAATATAAATTTCTCATACAAATAATAATAAATGTTTAAAAAATAAACAATTACAGAATTTTTATAAAATTTTTAATTACATTAATTGAGACTGAACCTGCCTTTTAGACCAGTCCTGTGACCTGTCCTAAGGTGCTACTTAGACCCCTCAAATGACAACTCCATATTAAAGTACCAGATTCCTCTCATATAAAGTTTCGGAATTGGGATCGGTCACTAGCCCTAAGAACTTGTCACGTCACTAGTTTTGAACCGGTTCTTTTTGCTCTAGGGATCATGTAAAAAATCTATATTTTCTAAAAAAAAATAATAAGAAATTTCTAATTTTGTTCCCTTTATGGCTAACATATTAAAAATTTGCATTGTAGTGAGTACCATTGATAATAAAAAAATTTTCATGAAAATGCCTTAAAAAGTCTTCTAACGAAACAAAATCCCATGACAAAATTTGTTTAAATATTTTTTCCATAACCAATATAAAATTACGAATTTTTTTATACCCATTTCGATTAAAAAATCGCAACTTTTTTTACCAGAATGTATGGGACCCATGATTTTTCACTCGCTGCACGTTGGGGTAAAAGGGGTCGAAAATGGCGATTAATTCAGGGAGAGGTGGTATCAATATTTTAATGATGAAGATCTATTTTTATATTTCTTATTAGGTAAAATTTTTTTTTTTTTGAATTTTTTTGGCAGAATGGTAATGTCTGTCCGTCCGTCTATACCTTGGGATTAAATGGGT